>JAJODA010001049.1:0-24210 GCA_021730345.1 Fusarium cicatricum | reverse complement strand
TGGTGCTTATCTCCAGGGACATGCCAAGCAAACCATTCCATTTTCGGCCTTGCCTGCTTCTGAGGGCGGGGACGGGAAGGGTTGCCAGACGAATCATTGGCCCTCTCGTCTTCCATCACAACCAACTGCATCCTATCTTTGATACAGCCACCTGACCAGCTATTCCAACCTCCTCCAGAGGACAACCTGGGGTGCTGTATCACGCCCATTTCGGTTTCTCGTCATCGTGCTTTTTGGCATTAGTTCGATAACAGCCTCTTAGGCGCATCTTCCGACGGTCGTTTCCTTGTCAGGCACAAGAAGCGGCATTGAGAGGGTCAAGCTGATGCATGACGCTGCAGCACATTTGACGACCAGTCGATATCTTTTCCCCGGATTCGTGTGGAGTAGTGGGCCTCTGTGGTGACAGGAATACAAAGGGCCCTTTATCAAACAAACATCTCACTGCGTACTCGAAATGACGTTTGTCATACCTCGATGGGACTCATGATCATGGTTTTGGGGTGACAGCAAGGTCTATCGGAAACGCATCCCACTGAGGTAGCGAACTGAGGAGAGGGGATTACCGGGCAACGAACATTTCGGATTCACCAATCAAATGCTTCCCATTGGCATGGGCGGCCGTCTCGTCTAGATTCACCTGAGCCTTTTTAACGATATCATGAAAGAGCAGGTTCTTGTCAAGGATCATGCTGCATTACCTCACGATTCTGCAGCAAGTGGTAACTCACAGATGAGAGGTCGATTGTGAGCATCCGCAGAAGAACCGATGCAGCACTGGGATACTCCAATGGCGGCGTTACACGATATTCCCAATGCATTGACGAGCGTTACTAAAGTCCAGAACAGGAGAGCCACCGGCATGGAACCAACTCTGGCAGTCTGGCAATCCAACCTGGACAGCAACGACAGAAAGTGGTTAGGTGATTGATTATATCGCCTCCCGGCTCAAACCGGCCAAAGGCATCTGACGACGAGAACCCCCAAGCTGGTGCAACTTCAGCGCCCGCAGCGAGTACCAGCAAAGATGATGGGCGGCCGAACGATCGAGACTATCCCCCACAGTTTCCGTCGTCAGCTCACTCAGGATTTTCAGACGTGTGCATCTCTAGCTGTCGATAGTACGGCGGCGTGTCGGACAAGACGACGAGAAAGGAAGTTGTTCCATGGGGAGTCGGCAGCTGTTTGGCCTGCGATACGGTACCAGCCGCCTGGCCGCCGCCGTGACATGAACTCTATTTTTTGTGGACTCGAGCCTAGAACAGCGGGCTCGTCTTGATTAAGCTTGCAATGTCACCGGCCGGTGTGCCAGGTTCAACTGCTGTAGCCTGGAGCCGAGCAAAGTTTTTTGACAGGTAGGATTCGCACGATGGCATCAAAAGCCACTGGGAATACTAATACTTGAAGAGCCCATGCAGGGGCTCGAGGATGCTCGGTGCACTGGCCATGCGGGATCCAAGAAACTACTGCCTCGTCGGCTAGCCCTAGGACTTGCTCCCGGGGGTTTTGATCCTTGGATGCTTGGATGCTATCCAGGACTTGTTGTTGTTCCCGTCTGCGGACTCGTTGCACCTGGGGCAGATATTCCTACGGGAATAGCTTGAGCATCGGTATGAACCCCTGACAAGTGCCCTGCCAAATCTCACATCACAGCGGTTGATCACGTTGATTTTAAACATGTAGGCGAACGACTGGAGCTCACCTCAGCAGAAGGGCGTTCTGTATCTTGATTCGCCCGAGGCCGCAGGCGAATAGGCCTAAACGAGATGGAGTTGCAAGGCGTCAAATATGAGTTTCCCTTGTTGAGACTTGGTGGTGTTTCCATCATGCCCTGTCAATAAGAGACACTGAGGTCCGACGGGAAGCACCGGAAAGGTCACATTGTACAATCTTCACCCAGCTTAGGTCTTAGGATGCCTACTAACGTTATGTCTTAGGTGCATCACCTGGAACAAGAACGAACCGTCGAGTCCAGGGTGTTTGAGCTGGTGCAGAGGCCATGGATGCGGGGCTCATCTGGTGGGCTGTGACACCTACGAGAAACACTGGTGTGGTCTGCTGCTGCTCCTGGCTCCTGGTGGTGGTCGGTGGTGTCTTGAACCAACTCGGCCAAGCCCTCTGGTAGGGGCTCGTGGACATTGACCCAGCCCCTATTCGTAGCGACGCCCGTGCGCAATGTGCCCAGCTACTCTCGAGGTGAAGATGTTGAAGGTCCCAGACGCCAGACAGGCCCGAAGAAACGCCAGACAGGGGATTCGCGAACTGTCCGAGAGCCGCTAGGCTCTGGCAGAGCAAGACTGGCATATTAAGTCGCATCGATCACCACGCCAAGATGCAGGAGCTACAAAAGCAATATGGCAGCAGATCGGACTCAATGACGCCGACTTCATCTGGAGCATCACATACAAGAGGCTAGCTGGCGAAGCAGGGCGTTAGCGCCAACAGATTACTATTCAGTACCTGGGCGAACAAGGTGAACATCTGCCTCGAACCCCGAGATATATCGGCTGCCTACGGCTGGCGCGGCCTGTCCCAAGTACCGTAGCAGTCTGTGCCTTGCAGCATCAAGCGGCGAACCACCCATCAAGTTGGGGACGGCTCATGCAGGTCAACATTGAGAACGAGGGTGTCAGAAGAGGCAACCAACACACAACCAGCCGCCTAGAGGAATCCGGGATGCATTTTGAGAGCCCAGTGGTGTGGTTGACTGGAGGGTGGCCCCGTGCCCTGTGGCAAGGTGAGCGAGCCCTTCCAGTCCGTTCAACAACAAGCACAATGATCTGACAGGTACAAATTAAGCAGAGCGAAATTTCTTGTTTCCATTATATTTTCCTCAAGTGACCCTTTTTTTTAGCCATGGCCGCTAAAAGAAATCCTCCGTGATGTCCTCGCTGGAACGAGCGTCCCCACTGTTCAAACACTTGATCCTGGGCAGTTATCGAGGGTGCCAAGAGATATCCCCAGAATTGCCCGAGTGTCCCCTTGAAGGGACCCGGCTGGTTATCATCAGGGCACATTGACAGCGGCTCCATGACAGGATTAGCTCGGCCGCCAAGTTGGGCATGATCGACTAGACTGCTGGTGCCATCCCGTCTCAGGTTAGAGCCTTGCTCCTATCTAACAGCACGCCCTTGGACTAGTGCGAACAGTTATGGCGTCTGATGGAGCTCTCCCACTCGCCGTCTTCCCCGGCTGCAACTTTTTTTTTCCTTTTTCCTCTTTTTTTGGAGTCTTTTCGGAGAGGCTTATCCAGAAACGATAAGGCGTCGTTTACAAAGCCAGCTTTTCATTTCGGGCTGGGACGAGCAGATCGGCCGATCTGTGACGACGTGTTTTTTTCTTCTTCTTGTTTCTCCCGACACCCTATCACCCCTACGAGTCTAATTTCTAACTCAGCAGTTGACAGCCCTGACAGTGGAGCCCAGACTCAAGCGACCGGCCGGCCCCAATGGATGAGTCGGTAGTCCGTACTCCGTAGTAAGAGTTCGGTTGAGGTGATGCCATCGTCAGATTGGGTTATGCGTTGAGGTCGAACTGGACTTGGTGGGGCAACAGACACGCTGGCACCACAGTCGTGACATGTCGGTGGTAATGTCGTCATCTTGGCGCTGATTTCCATGGCAAAAATTTGATCAAGAGGAAGATTGGCGATGTTGGGGCCTTGTGGGTAAATCGTTGACACCACCAAGGCACAACATGAGAGAATCATGATATTGCAATCGTGGTTGAGGCTCGAAACTCGAGACAGGGACTCGGCCATGTTGGCGATTGATTGACTGATCAATTGCCTTGTTTGGATCGCTCATGTCACAGACCTGTTTCGAGGGGTTTCGTGCCTTGCAGCGTCGAGTGCGTGCTGCCAGCTTTTCCTCTGTCGCTCTCCCTAGCCTCGACTAGCAGCCGCCTCGCTCCGACAAAACCGTCCGTGATGGACAACGCATGGGACTATCGATTGGCTCACAGGCCACTCCAAGTGCCGTGTCATACTACGTGGACTGCACATCACGGTTCCTGACGGGCCACGTTGAGCAAGGAAAAGATTTTTTTTCTTTTCTTTTGGCTTCCTTTGTTCCCGGTTTTTCGGTATCATTGGTTGTTTTTTTCCTTGCATTTCCTCGTGGTTCCTTGCTGACGGTGATCTCGTGCTGACGGGGGCTCGACCCAACGGCTGGGTCGGGTCACGAGAATAATCCAGAAGGTCTCAGAGAGTTCAGCCCTCGACGAGGTTATCCAACGGCTGCCTCATGGCAGGCATTTTCCAAGATGCACACCAGCCAGTGGCATTCGTCCACTAGTGTTTCTCATTTCTTCTTGGTTCTGACTGTCACATTCCTCTGAGAAATTTGACTGACAACAGCCCCAAACCTTGAGATGGCGGCCGCGCGATAGCGTAGCATCCGGAGCCTCGTCTCGCTTCGGCGGCGGCGGCAGGCAACCTGGGGAGGCAAGGAAGAGGAGCTGAAGAGGCACGGCAGAACTTGCAACGCCAATCCAGCATCAGAATCGTCAACATCATCAGCATCAGCATCGACCAGCCCCCCCTTCCTCGTTCTGACACTGTCGAGTCCAGTTAGGGGTTGGCATGCAGCAGCCCGCCTGGCCCTGACCTTGCACCCATTCTTGGATCTGAGCTGATCTGCTTCTTTTTCAGTAAGCGAGATGGGGTTGGTCAATTGGGATTCGTCAAGACTGCAAAGACAATGGGTTTCTGCTCTTGAACCCTTGCTACCCTTGCCTTGAAAACTTCAACGCCGACACGTTTTTCAAAGACATTGGAGGCAGGGACCTCGCAGCGTCCCCAGGTTCCAGCAACCGTTTTCTGCTCCCCCTTTGCATTTCCTTTCCTTTTGTCTTTGCCTCGCTGGCCTGATTTGTTTCCGTGCAGCGTTGCATCGTGCCATTCCAACCCGCGGAGGGACGGCTGTCTTACTGCGTGATCTGACAGGTCACAACCGTTTTGATAAGAGCGCGCTCCAGCCTGCAGCAACATCCTCGGCCGTTTTGCAGGACCCAGCTGCCCCAGCGTCCCGCAGGCTCCAAAGTTGGAGGGGGTCACTGGGGTGAATGCGGGGGGACCTGGAGAGAGTTGGGTTGCATGGAGAGCTTGCCAGGGCCCGTGGTGCCTACTGCAGGTTCTGCGGCAGGCGAGCAAGGAGTGGACGGGTTGCCTCCTAGCGGTATTTTGTGGTGAGATGGTCGTCCTCCAAGGCCCTCCACGGCCCTATCCTCCTTCAAGTGAAGGGGGGAGGGCAAGGGATTGGATGGTTGACTGGCGATCTTGACAAACAAAAATCTGTTTTCTGTTGTGGACGCAGGGGAGCGACGGCCATGATGGCCTACCCTGGCTCTTGGAGCGCTCGATAGTCGAACTCCTCCGTCTGTGCGGTGCTTCAAGGCCGGGGGTGCATTGCAATTGTTTGCTGCAGCTGCACGTTTTTGGGGAAATGGCTTGCCGTGGTGGCTTAGGGGGCGTACAAGCTTCAGAGCCGTCCATGTCCATCACCTTGTCCTGCTCCGGGAATGGGAACGGGGACATATTCATTACCGTCAGGGATTCTGCCCTTGTCGGCCGACTTGGCCGAGTAGTTGCCGCCCATGTCGAGACTATCGAAGATCACTTCCACCTCGCTAAGAGCCCTGGATGGGGGTTCGGTTGGAGATGATGGCTCGCGTCGGGTGCTGGCGGCTCAAGCAACCAAGGAAGCACGACATGCGAGGCTGGTCCATGCTGTGAACGCAGTTGCAACGGTCTTTGAGATTGAGAGCCGGGTTGCACAAGACGAGTTGTCTTGGGGGGCAATGGTGACATGTCGTTGCATCGCAGCAATCCAACTTCTTCAATCTATCAGACATCAGACATGATGAGGTCTTGAGACGCCATCGTCGCGCGCAACAATCTCGGCAATGGCCAATCACTACGAGCGACCCCGGACTGCGCCTTGAGGTTGGACCCGGTTTGTGATTCCCTCTGTTGTGCAGAGATGTTGCGGGGTGGCGGGCCATGAATGAATGGGCACATCGTCCAACGTCGCATTTCTTGGTTGATGATGTCTTGGCCATCAGTCATATCGCTTGCTATCCTTTCGTCCCTGGTTCCCCCAGTCTGGGCTGCTCTGGGCGATAGGTCCAATGATTCTCCACGGACTATCCGGTTGCTCTTTGTCCCCCGCGACGGGTCCCCTCTGGAGCCCCATCTTCCCCGGATTTTTCCATGTTCGGTGCGGTGGCTTTTGTCCTCCCGTCCGCCGCTGCCACCAGACAAGACGGACATGCCACATTGACCCGGACTAGCGGCCATGCCGTGCCGTGCTCTCGCGGCGTTGCGTGTTGGTCCTTGACCTTTTTGTTTGCTCGCCAGCATGTGTCTCGCAGAGGCGCCTTGGTGTGATACCGGTCCGTTGATACGGAATCCATCTCTGATCCGCATCCTCGGGGCGCCTACTGCTAGCTATCCTGCACCCTGCCGTCACCCCCCATAAGTCGTCAGCGACTACGTAAAGAAGATCACCAAGCCACCAACAGAGGCAAACAAATCCTTTGCCTCTTGTTCACTCGAGGGGATCCGACCGCTTGGACCCCAAGGCAAAGCCACGTCTAGCTCTGACGACATCCAAGAGGCTACTGCGGCTATGCGGTTGTCCCGATTCTGCTTGTCCTGCGGGACGGGTATTACCCTCATATGCATCTCGTTCTCAAACTCGCTAGTTCTAGAGTCTCGAGCTTTCAAGGGTCGTGGTTGGACAAACTTTGTGCCTCAGGACGTCAACTCAGACACTCGTTCCGTGTGATGAGGCGCCATTCCTCTCTGCCACGCCCCTTGTCAGCATTGATTGGCCTGGGAGGGCCTAGGAGGTTGGGATTTCTGTAGAACGTCTTCGAGAATGCGGAGGTGGCGTCTGCGTTCGTTGCACTAGGTCGATATGAGCCATGTGACCTTTCTCGTGACGAGGTGCGATTGGTTTGGGGTCTCTTATCTGCTGCAGGAACTCGTGAGACCCTGGAGAGGGGTTTATCTTGCTCAGTGACATGCTTGACAAGAGGGGAAAGGGTGTAGTGAGCTCACGAGACCGAGGTGATGACTTTTGTGGTGGTAATTACGCGTGGGGGGCACTTTTGATTTCTGATACTCGTCTGTCTAGGGTAGGATTCACGGAGGCATTGCTCCCTTTGCGAGTCAGCTTGTACGCTGCTTTCTAATCGTAGTGATCCGGGAGAGGAGGGCCAGGCGATGATGATGGTGGCGTTACAAAGAACTGATACCTTTGAAGACGGGATACTGTGATGGCTCTCCAGGCTCTTTTGTCTGGGGCCTTGGTGATGAATACCTCGGCTGTTACGGTCATATGGGATCAAGGGTCTAAGGATGAGTTGAATCGGTAGGTCGAGCTTGTACCAGGGACTCCCGTAGTAAACTGTAGCTGTGAACATGATGTACATGTCTATATTCCAAGATATTCGGCTGAGATTGTAATTCTCTAGCTGTACAATCATCGACCGAGTCTTTAGTCGTCCCGGTGTAAAACCCCTATTCGGATAACATCATCATGTACGTGGAGAGATATTGCCATTAGACTTGATAACACGCCATTCAACATACCATCAAGCGGCATCGAGCATCAAGTCTATACACAAACACAAGCGTCTATGCCGCTTGATAGTCCTACGCTCACGACGTCAGCAAAGGACACATCATCCTGCACAAAGATGAATAACTCAACAAGATCGCAACTCTGCACTCTCCCGCCACCCCAAGCTTGAGATTCATCGCCCTCATCTTCGGTCTCTTTGCCCCAAGCTCTGCCGTCAAAGCACTCACCCGCTTCGGTGTGATGCGGCTACCCGGACCGGTGCGGAAACACGCATCTACGGTGAAGCACAGATACGCTCTATCGGTATCGATGTGCATGTTTCGGGTTGATACGTCCGTGGCACGGGGTTGACAGCAGCCGACGGGCACACATGACTTGGAGCCTTGCGTCAGGAGGGAGCATCTATAGCATATCTGAAGTAGGCGGAGCAGTTCAACGTCGAGAAGTTGCTAAGTGATGGCATATGATAGGGGTCGGCTGCAAAACAAGACAGGTCTCGACCCTCTCGCTGATGATTTCACAAAAGGTGAACCCTCTTGCAGTTCTACTCATTGTTACAGCCAGGTTCTGAACTTCAAGGGAGTGAGAGCTTGCTACTCCGTCAACGCACTCACCGGCTTCGGTGTGACGTGGCTATCCGGATGGAGTCAAGTGCTGCCCTTCGCTAATTTGCTAGATCAATGATGTGAGAGTAAAACTCCAACATGCATATGGACGATGACGGCGACGTGTTGGTAAATCAACACGGGCGAACGCATCTCCTCGAGGCGAGGGCAGGCAGAGACACTGCACCACAAGATTCACCAGAAAGCCGGATGATTTACTCCCCTGAACAACTTCGAGAATCATCAGTAATAGAAGAAGAAGAGACGAAATGAGGTTGGGGAATGGACATCTTCAACTGCACGCCGTAGCACAGGGGCAGGGAAAGCATGATATCACTCATTGCCTAGGCAAGATATTTGACAAAGTGAAACCTAAAACTCCTTCTATTGATTAACCCTTTATTAACCAAGAACCCCTCCTTTCTGTTCTATCATCTTCCCTCTCTATTTCAGCGTCACAAGCTCCTCGGCACTAGTAGGGTGGATAGCAACACAGCTGTCAAAGTCGGCCTTGGTGGCGCCCATCTTGATAGCGACACCAAAGCCCTGGAGCATCTCGGCGCTGCCCACACCCATAATGTGCAGACCAACCACCTTCTCCTCGGGGCCGGTGGTGACCAGCTTGTAGCTGGTAGGGCCCTTCTGCTCGGGCTCCATCATGGCGTAGTACATGGCCGTGAAGCTCGTCTTGTAAACCTTGATGTTGTCCTTGCCGTATTGCTCGATGGCCTGGGGCTCCGTCAGGCCGATGCTGCCGACCTCGGGGTGGGAGAAGACGACCGAGGGGACGTTGTTGTAGTTGAGCTTGAGGTTGGAGAACTCAGGACCTCCAAAGATACGGTGGGCGAGACGACGGCCGGCGGCGATGGCCACAGGGGTCAGTTCGACCTCGCCCGTGACGTCGCCGAGAGCGTAGATGTTGTCGACGGAGGTGTTTTGGTACTCGTCAACAACGATGTGTCCCTTCTCGCCGAGCTTAACGCCAGCCTCCTCCAGACCAATTCCTTGGGTCTCAGGGGTACGGCCAATGGCCCAGATAAGGTTGTCGACGTCGCTGACAACGCTCTCGTTGCCCTCGCCGTCCTTGTAAGTGATGGTAAGCTTGCCGTTGGCGTCCTTCTCAACCTTGCTAGCCTGCGAACGCTTGTGCAGCTTCACACCGAGCCTCTCATACTCCTTGGTGACGCTCTCCTGGATCATGGGATCAAAGTTTCGGAGGAAGGTGTCGTGGCGGATGAACAGATGAGTCTCGGTTCCCAGGGCGTTAAACATGCCGGCAAACTCAACAGCGATATAGCCAGCACCGACAATAGCGACCTTCTTGGGCTGGGTCGCAATGTCGAAGAAGCCGTCGCTGTTGGTGCCAAACTCGGCGCCGGGAATGCTGGGGGGGATAGTGGGCTTGCCGCCGACGGCGACAAGAATCTTCTTGGCGTTGATGAGGACCTTGGAGTTGTCGTCGAGGGTAACCTCGGCCTGGTTCTTAGAGACGAGGCGGGCCCAGCCGTGCACGTAGTCGACCTTGTCGTTGTTCAGATTCCGCTCGTAGATGCCATTGAGACGCTTGACGTAGGCGTCACGCTTGTTCTTGAAGGTGGACCAGTCGAAGGGAGCGGTCTCCTCGACAGAAAAGCCATAGGCCTTTGAGTCGTGGATAGCCTCGGCGAGCGCGGCAGCGTTATATGTAACCTTCTTTGGCACACAACTAGAGTTTGGCAGTGATTGTTAGCTGATCTGGTCTTGATTTGCCGTTTGCGCTACAAGAAAGAAAGAGAGCTCACCCAACGTTGACACAGGTTCCACCGAGTCGCTTGTTCTCGACAATGGTAGCCTTGGCGCCAAACTTGCCGCTGGCCATGCGCGCAGAGGCCAGACCTCCGCTACCGCCGCCAATAACGAGGTAGTCGGTCTCCTTGGTGATGGGAGCCATGATGCGGGCTGATGCTGACAGATGCCGGGCTAGTGAAGCTATTCGCAGCGGGGTCGTTCTCGAGGACGAAGACAGGGTTGATGAGCGTAAGGAATGGGCGAGAGATTGCATGGACAAAGGCCGCCTCGAGGGATAACCTTTGGGGATATATACGAAAAGACTCGAGCGCGGAAGCGAAGGAGGGAGGATGACGTCTTTTAAAGATGGCGAAGCGCCTTGTGGTGTCTCTGAGCTTATGGTATGTAACGACTGCGGCGGGGTTACCTACTCGTTTGGGAGGGCGGGAAGGAAGCGGATTGGTACAAGTCGGATCTCAGATGCGAGGATGAGGAATTAGGAAGATTGGGTAATCAATTGCTAACTACCTAGCAACAAACGAGAGCTGCAGAAAACAGTGAAGGGCCTGGTCGATTTGAAATCCACCTCGGCGATGTTTTTTTAGGCTCCCCTCCATTAGCGGGCGCTCGGGTTGTGGTTGGTTCGCCAAGCCACAGGGTCTCGGGCTGTCAACGTAAGAGTCCGTTGCTGAGGATCAGATATTGCTTTACCGGTCGGTAGTTGGATTGATTTGGAATCACTGTTTGGTTGATTAGATCACTCGTTTATGGGGTTAACGAAAAACGGGCAGAAGCCAACACGGACAACACCTATGTTCTTATTAATCAGTTAACTGAAGGTACAGTGGCTATCGTGGACTGAGTCACATCATGGTCGCTGTGGATGATGCCAGGAATACTACGTAGAAGTCAATCAGGCAGCAAATAGCGGCCCATCTGTGGCTTGAAGCTTATGAGCTGCCGTTCACTTAGAAGAGAAGAGTGTTGACAAGAATCCTCATCATGTTGTCGAATGGTTGACAGAATTCGTTCGACCTGACCTCGATGGTTCACTGGTGTAAATGTCGAATTGACTGGCCATGACGTTGACGACGCCTGTCCATATAAATCAAGTGGAGCTGGATAGCTTCAGGCCTACAGGAACTCTTACGTAGTGTAGGTCCAAGTCAGTTACCCTACAGCTCCAGGCCTGTTCTAGAGGCGTTCCAGCGGATAACTGCTTCTGTCAACAGCTAAAGCTCCAGCCACCAGAGGCCCAATCTGCAGCCCCCCTGTCTGTGCCGCCTCAGCTCCTGAGTGGCTGGCTCATTTGCTGCTCAAGCCGACAACACCAACCAACCAACCCCCCCAAAGTGGTCCAAACGTCCAAACGCAGGCTGACGATCTCCATCTTGATACCAGACTTCATCTCCATTTCCTGCAACTATCAAACTCTCACCGTCCATTGCATCAGCTTTGGCACCAGCTCTCGGTCTTTAACTTAGGCCCCCATACCATACTACTACGCATCAAACACCGAATCTACGCTTGGCATCGTCGAGCCTCGATCGTTCGTCTTTACGTCTTGAGCTCCGTGTAGCTCGTATGCGCGACAATGGCGGCCGATGAATCTGGTATTTGGCACCCTTCTCGTGATCGCCTCATCCCCTCCCAAGGCTGACTATGAAAACCACAGCTGCGCCGAACCTGAACCTCTCCTCCGAAGAGAAGCGAACCTATGGCCAACTATTCCGGCAAGCCGATTCCGACAGCGTTGGTGTCGTTGTCGGCGAGATTGCCGTCCAGTTCTTTCACAAGACAGGCCTAGACTCCCGTATTCTCGGCGAGGTATGTCTGCGATCCGTATTTCCCCTGTCGTCTGCGCTCTGCTAAACGCCTCCTCTCGTGATAGATCTGGCAGATTGCGGATAAGGAGAATCGTGGTTTCCTGACGCCAGCTGGCTTTGGCATCGCCCTACGACTTATCGGCCATGCACAGGCCGGCCGCGAACCCAGTCACGAAATTGCCCTTCAACAAGCTCCTCTCCCTCGATTCGATGGCCTGGTCCTGCAAAGCGGCCCTGTTGCCGGCATCCCTCCTCCTCCTCCGGTCCCCGTTAGCTCGCCTCCTCCTCCGGCCGCACTCCAGGCACAGAGCACTGGCGGACCGATCCGTATCCCGCCCTTGACTCCCGAGAAAGTGGCACAATATACTGGTCTCTTCGAGCGCCAGCCCTTACAAGGCGGCCAGCTGCCGGGCGACCAGGCAAAGTCCATATTTGAGAAGTCTGGTCTGCCTAATGAGGCTTTGGGGAGGATATGGCAGCTCGCCGATACCGAGCAGCGCGGCGCTCTTGTGCTCACCGAGTTCATCATTGCTATGCACCTTCTTACCTCGATGAAGACGGGCTCCTTGCGATCTCTTCCCAGCATTCTCCCAGCTGGTCTTTACGAAGCTGCCTCGCGACGTGGCCCTGCCTCCCGTCAGCCGTCAACCGGTCCAGGCGTCTCTGCTATCCCGCGGCAACTAAGCGGAACTGCTCAAGTACGCGCAAACAGCCCCCTCGGACGCCCTCCTCTTTCTCCTCAGGCCACGACTGCTAGCGACTGGGCCGTGACTCCCGCCGATAAAGCCCGATTTGATCAGATCTATAACGACCTGGACAAAGCCAATAAAGGCTTCATTACTGGAGAGGAGGCTGTTCCTTTCTTCAGTCAATCGAATCTGCCAGAGGATTCGCTGGCTCAGATCTGGGATCTCGCCGACTCAAACTCGCAGGGTCACCTTACGCGAGACCAATTCGCAGTCGCCATGTATCTGATCAGACAACAAAGGAGTGGTCGCTCAGTGCCGCTACCCAGTACTCTACCGGCCAATCTGCTCCCTCCCAGTCTTCGCAACCAAGCCCGTCCGCCAACTGCGACTTCTGCCTTTGATCCTCCGCCCCCGGCAGCTCAACCGCCACCTCCTCAGCCCAAGTCTGCTCTTGATGACCTGTTCGGCCTCGACTCATCCGCTCCCAGCCCTGCGCCTTCAGCTCCTGCCCAGGCCCAAGCCCCTATGTCGACTGGGGGATCCAATGTCAACGATCCGTTCGGTGGGGGTTCTAATGTGCTCACACCATCCTCTCCGATTAAGCCGTCCCTCACCGGTACTGCTGGTTCTAGCTTCAAGCCTTTCGTGCCGTCCTCCTCTTTTGGTAGAGGTCTGACTCAGCAACCCACAGGAGGTTCGTCAGGTTCCGGTTCGAGGCCTCCTCCTCAATCTGCGTCTGAGGATCTGCTGGCAGACAATGACCCAGAAGCCGGTAAGAATCTGTCTGGAGAGACTGCAGAGCTTGCGAATCTCTCCAACCAGATTGGTTCACTATCCAAGCAGATGCAGGATGTTCAGGGCAAGAGAACGACGACACAGAACGAGTTGAACCAGGCCACTTCCCAAAAGCAGAACTTTGAGCAGCGACTCGCCCAGCTGCGTACCCTCTATGAGAAGGAGGCGCAGGACACCCGTGCCCTTGAGGAGCAGCTCAACAACGCCCGAAAAGAAACATCGAAGCTACAGGCGGAGTGCATGACTCTGGATGGAACCTACCGAGATGTCCAGACTCAGCACCAGGAGGTTCTGGCGGCTCTTCAGGCGGATCAACAGGAGAACACCAACCTCAGGGAGCGTATCCGAGTCGTTAACGGAGAGATTGCTCAGCTTAAGCCTCAGATCGAGAAGCTCAAGTCTGATGCCCGACAGCAGAAGGGACTGGTCGCTATCAACAAGAAGCAGCTGTCTACTACCGAAGGCGAGCGTGACAAGCTGAAGACAGAGGCGGAGGATCTCAACAAGAGCATCGAGGATCTGCGTCAAGCAAACACGGCCTCGCCGGCATCGGCATCTGCCTCTGCTCAGATCGCTAGTCCTGCGGCTTCGACTTCCAGCGCAAACAACCCCTTCTTCCGTCGCACGGCGAGCACTGACATTATGGGTGCATTCGCCTCGCCCCCTGCCAGGAATGTTTCTGACAAGTCCTTTGACGATGTCTTTGGTCCGTCATTCTCTGCCAGTGCCTCGGGCACTCCTCCTCCCCCACCTCAGGCCTCGTTCAAGCCGCAACACACTGGCGCCTCAACAGCCAGTGCTGGATCATATAGCACCCCCCCTGCCTCATCTCCTGTTATGAGCCGCCAACCTACGCTGTCTGTTGACCCGCCTGCGCCTCCGGCGTCGAGGCAGATCAGCTCTAGTTTCCTGCCCTTTGTGGAGCACAACAACGAGTCGCTCTCATCTTCCCGTCAAGTGTCGCCCCCGGCTTCGCGCGTGGATGACCCTCTTCACGGCTCATCTACTCCTACCCCTGGCGACCTGAAGACATCAGAGAGCCTTGGCAGCGTGCCAGGCGCCTTCCCTGGGGACGAGAACGACAAGCCTGAGCGCAAGGACACACCATCCGTTCCTGGTGACGCGCCGCGCGAAGCTGGTAACGAGGGTGCATCAAAAGCCTCCGAGACCGCAGATCCTTTTGGCGGCAACGACGAGGCCAAGGCCAAGGCTGACTTTGAGAATGCGTTCGCCGCCTTCACAACTGCCAAGAACCAGAGCAAGCCGGCGCCCGAAGCCAACAAGTCGACAGGCGTTTTCGAGACCGAGTTCCCTCCAATTTCCGAGCTTGAGCGCGATGATGACTCCGACTCGAGCAGTGATCAGGGCGGTTTTGATGACGACTTTGCGCCAGCCTCGCCCCCTAGCAAACCCTTCGGAGGGAAAGCTGCGACTGGAGAAGCACCTGGATCAACACAAGCAGCCCCTGGCAGCTTCTCCCCAGCACCGGCCAACGAGGCTCACTCTCCTCCCGAGTCAAATGTGATGAGGTAGGAAGTCTAATTATGCAAGCATTTGTGATCAAGGACTAATGAAAGCCAGTGCCGAGCAACCATCGTCACCTGCAACAGTCACCGATGCCAATGTCCAAACGTCGACCGTTGACGATATCTGGGGCGCGGCCGCGACTGGAACAGCGCCTGCCTCGAGCCAGCCGGCACCCTCCAACCCACCCCAGCCCAAGGGCGGCTTCGACGATCTGGATGACGACTTTGAGGGTCTCGAAGATGCCAAGGAGGGCTCTGCAGATGATGACTTTGCCAATATTTCTCGCTCAGGACTAGACGACTTTAACCCCGTCTTTGACAGCAGCCCTCCCGGTAGCCAGACTAAGACCGAGTCTACCGCCTTTGGAAATGAGAGCTTCGATTTCATCTCTTCCAGCTCAGCCGGCCCGACCCAACCTCCTGCTACAGGCGGTAACCAGCAAAAGGCTCCCGAGGCTCATGACTGGGATGCCATCTTCTCAGGCCTCGACTCCCCCAGCGCCGCCGCCGCGACCCCCGCCGTAGCCGATAAGCCAGCTGGCGGTGATGCTGCCACCCACCCTGGCCAGCAAGCCTTGAACCGTTCCATGTCGACAGAGTCCGAGCACGACGACCCTATCCTCAAGAGTCTCACCAGCATGGGCTACCAGCGTAACGATGCCTTGAGCGCCCTAGAGAAGTTTGACTATGATCTTGACAAGGTAATATTTTCCATCATTTACTCCTCTTTTGAAACTTGCTAATACCTCGAAAACAGGCTGCAGACTACCTGGCCAGCCGGTCATAATAGAATCCACAACCATGCACTTGTTTCGGAATGATGTCTGCTGAAGGAAGGCTTTAATACGACTACTCTACATATCTGGTTTTTCCTTTTTCACTGTCTCTTGTCTGCATAATCATGATCCTTTTGTTGAATAGTTTCTCGGGCAGCGGATGTTGATTTGTTTTGCCCCCTTGTCCCTTGTCATCATTATCATCTACACCATGTCCGTTCGCATCGTGTTAATTCATTGTTTTTACACCCGCATGTGTTTGCCAGCCCTCTGTGTTGCTGCATGGTCCGTGTTTCTGTATGCATTGGAGATGACAGTGGTGAGGACATTGCCGTGAGCGTTTTATCAGTCACAGGGTCGGAGCATATTGCTTTAATCTGCTGAATGGATTTTATAAAGATATCATCGTCGCTAAAGGGACATGGAAAATGACTATCATACATGTATCATCTCTGGCAGTCCCACCCAAATACACCACAGCATCTATAGCTCCCTTTTCCGTATTGTGATCATGACTTGCACCGCGGCTACTTCACCCTCCCCATGATGGTCTCCGGCCCACGCTCGGTGGGGATGTTCTGAGCCCTGGCCTTAACCGCGCTCACCATGCTCCTCTCAAAGTCATCCCTCGTCCTCAGCACGGCCTCGACCCACTGGATGCTGATATCCCAGTAGGCGGCCCTAAAGGCGACGTAGGCGTCGACGATGGCATCGCGGTCGGCCGTCAGCAGGCGCAGGAAGTGCTCGGTGGCCCGCCACGTCTCCTTGATGGAGGGGCCCGAGGCGACGCTGCCAAACAGCTCAAAGGCGGTGGCGATGTCGTCAAACAGCTTGTCCTGGAAGGGGTCGGTGCGGCGGAACTTGGCGCCCTTGTTGCGCACGGCAGACAGGTAGCGGATGAGCAGCTCCTCGGCAAAGATCTCGACAAAGATGTCGACGAGCGAGTGGTGCAGCACCTGGCGGTAGTCGTTGACGTACTCCTCGAATGTCACCACCATCTGCTTCATGGCCGTGCTCGTGTACCAGCGCGGCGTGAAGAAGTCGGGCATGACGGAGCCAAAGTCGACGGTGAAGATGAGCTGGGCGAAGCGGTTGATGCACCACGTGCTGAAGTCGACGTAGCCGTCGCGCAGCGCGCTGCACTCGGTGTCGATGCGCTCCAGGTACGCGGGCGTGACGTGCTGCTCGACGAGCCGGCGGAAGCTCGACAGGTAGGCCAGGCGGTTCTCCTCCTCGTTATCGTCGATACAGGCAATCTGGTCGTTGGCCGTCGCCACGAGCCAGTCCTGCAGGGCCTGGAAGCCCTCGAGGTCCGGCACCCTGCCCTCCTCGTAGCGGACGGCCTCTTCTTCGAGCATGGCCTGCCACGACTGCTGGCGGGTGCGTAGTCGCGCAAACATGGCGTCAACGACACCCTCGACTACGTCGGCGCGCTGCGAGTTGGCCGCTGCGTCTGCCTGCTCCCGCAGCATGCGCCAGAGAGCCACGAGGTTCTTGGTCCGGAAATAGCCATACTCATCCTGGTCCAGGTTGGAGCCCTCGACGTTGCGCTCCGCCAGGTCGCGCTTCTCTTGGGCAAAGATACGGTCGATCCATTCGTCGAGGAACTTGATGATGAGATCGCGGAAGTCACGCACCAGCTCCGCCTCGCGGTTGTCGACGACGTGAGGCATCAGCTCCTCCTGTCGCAGGCCGATCTTGGTCATCTTGCGGTAGTACTTCTCGGGGAAGCCCACAATCTCCAGCGTATGCGCCGACGAGGCCTCGTTGCCGTCCACCATGCCGACCAGGAAGTCGTGCATGAGCTGGTGATAGACTTCTGCGTACGTCTTTACTATATGCCACTTCTTGGGCATGAGGTGCGACATTCCGATCTTGACAACGTTAAGGTCGTTGAAATACCACTTCATGATCTTCTCGAGCTTGGTCGGGTCCTCGAGGAACTCCTCCTTTGCGCCGTCAAACTGCTGCTCGGCGCTAAGCCGGATGGCCTGTATGAACTTGTCTTTGTAGCCGCGGACCTTCTTGGCACCGTCTGTGATGCTCTGGAACCGCGTCGCCATCTCTTTGTGATCTTTGAGCGCTTCCTGTAGCGCGACCACCCGCTGGTCGCTCTTCTCCTCGGCCTCCATCACCACGGCGAACCTCACTACAAGCCCGTTGTTATCCTGAACAACGAGGTTGATGAGGTTCAAGGCAATGATGCCGACATGCTCGTCGAACCAGTCGATGGTATCGTCCAGTCGCGCAAAGTAGTCGACAAGCGTTGATTCGAGGCCAGGGTCCTCGGCCCGTTGTATTTGCTCCATGGCGTCGTCGCGGATGTTTCGAAGCTGCGTCAGCTCGTAGTGACACGGTAATAAGTTGGGCATGTTGTCTCCATCCTCGTCATCTTCCCGCAACATGGCCTCCACGCCCGACAGTCGGTCGTTGAAGGTCTCCAGGTTGCGGCGCATGGTCTCGACGGCGCCAAAGTTGCGGTGGGCCTGGGACACGAGATTGATGCTGGCAAAGTCCTTGATCATGTTCTGGGACTCGGAGCACAGCTTGTCAATCTTCATCATCTCGTCCTTGATCATCTGGACCGTCTTCTGGCCGTCGGAGAGGCCCGTCATGCCCGATTGAGTCGTCTCGAGCTGCTCCCGTAGGCCGCTACGCAGCTGACCATCGACGGCTCCCTTCTTGCGCGAGAATTCCAGCTTCAGCGCGGGGATCTTGTCGAGATCTTCCGGGTGCCGCAGCAGCTCGGCGAGCTTGGGCGCGGGTGTGTCGTCCATGGTAGCGGAGGCCGTGGATCTTGAACCATGCGAAGGGCAAGGGGGCCGCCAATCAGACCATGATGCGGCGGCGCGTCAGATGTTGTCGGTCGTGTATTTCGGCCGTGGTGTTGACGGTGGTGGTATTTAAAAGTGGCCAATGTTGAAACTGTAGAGTTGATGTAGACGTGTAATTACAGAGGTGGGATGCCATGTCGCGGGGAGCTAAAGGTAGGCAGGCAGGTCGAGTTCCATCGTGTGGCTGACGCAGCATGCCCAAGCACAGCCACTCCACCAAGCTCAAAACACCAGAAGAGAGCGTCGCGATACCTTGATCGTGATTTAAGACGACCTTTATGTCTTGAGTATTCCTTTTATTCTTACATTGGGTATCATTATGGACCATCTCTAATACATAGAGCGTAGCAGCCCTTTCCATCGCTCCATCTTAATCACTGTCACTCCCTGAGCTACTCGTTTCATCATCCTCATCGTCGTCCTCTCCCAAGCTTTGCTCTGCAATCACATCGCCAGCTTCTAGTGCAACCCCCTTTGGTCCTGAGCCATCTCCCTCATCCGATTGTCCCTCGTCATCGCTCTTAACCTCCCCTTCCTCCCTGTCTTTTCCTCCATTCTTCCTCTTCTTATTCGGTTTCCCAGGACCCTTCTTCCCTGGCGGATTCTTCCTCTTGTTGCCTCCTTGCGGAAGGGCTTTGTCCTTGGCACCAAGCGTGAAGCCTAAGGGGAGACCCTGGTCTTGGCTGAGGACCCAGATCGTGGGGAACTCAAGCACGCGCGTGTTACTGAGTATGTCGCGCAGGCAGTCCTCAGGGCCGAGCTTCGTTACCACTGAGGGCTTATCTAATGGTGTGCCGAACTTTGCGAGGAAGAACCCGAACCGCTTTTTTTGAGCCTCGAGTTCCTCCGACGGCCACATGCCTGGGTCGGTATCATGATGGGTTGACCAGGCACCAGTAAAAGGGTCTTGCAACGCAAATGAGCCCGCAGACCATGCCCAAGTCGAGGGATCTCGCAGTTGCCTGTCTTGCCCCGGCCGTGGCGCTTTCTTGACTTGCTGACCCTTTGCTCTTTGCTGCTCCTCGAGTAGTGTGTGGTAAGCCTGGTAGAGCGGCATGTCGTCCATGACCTTGGATAGAGCTCGCTTCTTCTTTGGTTCTCCATCTTGGGTATCCTCAAAGGTCATCCATTCCACCTGCCAATTGATGCGCCCCGTCCGCCGATTGAGCGTTGTGAGGTTTTCTTTCTGCCTCGCCATCCCAGTAGGTGCGCACATGATGCTGATGTTCAGTTTCTTTAGCCTCTGTGCGAGGAATCGCTCAAAGACTCGTCCCTTTGCTTCGCGCAATACTCGCGTCACAAGAACCTTTCGTTTGCGTCCGTCCCGTCCCGGCTTCCACTTGACCTCCTGTACCGTCTGCGGTCTCAGTTCCTCCTCCTGCACGAGACCGCGCTCTTCGACAAGGAGCTTCTCAGTGCGTTCGACGGAGCGCTCGATACCGTGCAGGAAGTTGTAATCGTGATCGATACCGGCTGGCGTGCGAAGCTTGGATGGAGCAATGTAGGCCGTTGCGTCGCGTTCGCCTGTGCATTCAGACCAGGCCTTGTGCTTCTTGATGCATGCGAGGGAGCAGGTTCGAATATTGCAGCGTGGACATTTGTATCTCGGTGTCGAGATGTGACAAATACCACATAGAGACGTTAGCAATGGGTCGGCCATGGTGGACTGCTGGAACACTCGAGGTTGAATCGTTGTTGCTGGAAGGATGCTGGCGCTGCCATCTCAAATGGACTTGCGCTTCCAGACTTTTTTATGGGGCTTATCTTATCAACATTCCAGGGTCTCCATCTTGAGTACGTACTACTGTTGACCACTCCATCTATTACAATAGCCAGACCAGATCACACACCGAGTACCAAAGACGAATGACATGGTGGAAAGATTTCTTCATTTTTGGCTGCTCTTCAGGCCAGGCAAAGGAGCGACGTGAATTGAAACGACACCGCTTCTCAAGATAAAACTCTAACTAAAACAAGGGGAAATATCCGCCAGGCTTGACGCAAGTACATGGGCGAGCCCGCCCACCAAATGAGACTTCGACAATGGTTATAACAAGACAAGCAAAGGGAGACACAAAACGCCAGAGTCCGCAGATTTTGATCCAAGCCAACACCCTAAGACAAGACATGAGGTAAAATAAAATAAAATAAAATAGTAAAAAGATGAAGCACATGGTGCAGGTGCATAAGATAAGGATAAACTCCCCACAGTCACCACATAAAGGGAAGAAAGGCTCGCTGTTCTATCATGGCGCAGGAATGGTATGCAATGAGTTGCTCAGTGTCCAAGACATCTAGCGTGTACCACCGAGAGCGCTGATCCTGGCACCTGATGGCCTGTGCATCAGCGAGTTGTGGTGCTTGGAGACGACTCCCGTCTCATGGGTGACGCCGCCGTTGTCACTCCGGCTGTCCCGGAAGTCCTCCTCGTCGTCCTCGACAATCTTGGTGGGGATCTCGTCCCGAAGGTTATACTGCTGGGACGCTCGCTCCGGAGTCGTAGCCGTAGAGGCAAAGGACATTGCTGTGCTGCTCCGGTTGGGAATGAGATCCGGGGTGGGAGGGATACTGGACGCCCTCCCGGACCTCGGCTGGAGGAGGCTGTCATCCCCTGTTTCTGACGTGGCGGCGGAGTTGCCGTCATCGCTCTGGGCGGTAGAGAGGCTAGAATGCCTTCTACTACTCCCCCCCAACTCCGCGTCATGTGCTAGCTGGAGACCCTCAACAGCAGCCTGGCACTGCTCGGCGATGTTTCGCACAATGTGGGCAATCGCGTCCGTCTTGTCCTTGAGGTGACGGTCGGCCACGTCGCTGAAGCTTGACGAAGAGTATCGCTTGCTTCGTGGGTTGGGAGTGACCGACAGGCGGCCATCGCGCTCGTTCTCCTCGTTGAAGTCGCCCTCGGTTTCATCAAAGCCCTCCTCAATCTCCTGAGCCAGGTCATCTGGCTTGGTAAGAGACTGGATAAGGTGCTCCATGTGGTGGCTCTGGCCACCGATAAGGCTGCGTAGGTGCAGGACAACCCGACGTGCCTCGTCGCGCTGTCGAAGGATAGTCACATTGGTGTGCTGAAGCTGAGAGAGCTCCTTCTTGTTCCTCTTGCGCTCACGCTCAAGCTCCTCGGCGATCTCCTGCTGCAGGACAAGAGCCTCAAGAGCATCGTCGCGCTGCTTCTCAGTGCCAGTAAGGCGGACCGATAGACGAGCGTTGTCATCCTTCTGCTGGTCAATGAGTCCAGCAAGTCGGCGGTTCTCCCTCTTGTGGTTCTCGATCTTGGTTTTGAGATCCTGAGTCTCCTTGGTAAGCTGCTCGGCAAAGGCCTGGAACTTGAGGAACTGCTGCTTCCAGCTCTCAAGCTCTTCCACGAGGTAGTTGTTACGCTTGGTGACCTTGTTGAGCTCAGTGTCCATGCGGCCCTTGAGGTTGATGAAGTCCTGCCACGCCTCCAGAGCATCTCGCGAGTACTGGTTCCTCTCACGAACGATCTCGTTGAGATGTCGCATTGATACCTTGGTCATGAGGGGCTTCTTGACAGATCCACCAAAGACGGCCTTGAGACCGGTGTTACGGCCAAGCTTCTCGCAGACATGATCCATGACAGCCATAACCGAGTCCTGGTTCCACCACTCAGGGTCCTGAATCGACTCGACCTCACCGCGCATGACAATGATCTGACCTGCAGGAACAAGCTTGCCACCACCGTAAGCGGATCGAAGATGCTGAGGAACTCCCGAGGGAGTGACGTCGCCGTTAAGAGCCTGGGTGAGACGGGTAACGAACTTGTTGCGCTGGCCGGGAGTGAGGGCGGTGGGAGGGCTGGAAGTCAGAACAAAGTTGCGATCGAGATCCACAACCAGGGCATCGGTGGGAGCCGTGAACAATGAACGGCACTCGACGGTAATTCCCAGGATGTAAGGACCGGGCTCTTGAACAAGCTCCTTAGCGTGACGGGCGTGAACGACGGGAACGTAGAGGCCGCTCCACTCGTAAACTCGGACGCAGTACCGAACGGTCTCGGCAGCCATGGTGAGCATGGCAGGGTAGTGGCTGACGAAGATGATTCGGCGGGTGGGAGAGATGGCAGCCTCGATGACACCAACGATGTTGGGGATAGAGAGGCAGTTGAAGAGCGGCCACATGGCGAAGTTCTGGAAACCTGTGGGTGAGGAGGGGAACTGGTAGCAAAGAGCGTAGTCCTTCATGTCAATGCGGACCAGGTCGTTGAGGCGCGGAGCAGGGAAGCTTAGGATTCGTGAGACCTCCTCAGCGTGGAACAAGTTGGTAGCTTTGTTCCAGTGAATCCACATGCCTCGGAGGTAATCTCCTAGGAGGTTGTAGAGAGGATAACGCGACAAGAAAGACAAGCAGTAGGGGATCCAGTAGGTCTCGTCGGGATTGTCATAGTAGTCGCTCTCCGTCCTCTTGCGAAGGTCGCGGATCGTCTCGGCCCTCTTCTCATCGGCTCGCGACCACACGCGGAGGCAGATGCCGTATAGCGTGTGAGAAGAGTCTTGCTGAAGAACAAATGAGTGGTGAACGCAGTGAGGCTGGCTTCGGCCAGTGCAGATCTCGACGTCGTGGGGGAAGCAGGCCTATAAGCATGGGACGGCCACGGTTAGCAAAGATGGACTGAATGTCAGAGTTGGATATACGCACCCTCATGGCGGCATGCAGAGCACGCGCAATTTCATTGTCCTGCTCAAGACGTGGGCTGCTACCCAAGATCTCTGGAAGCCAAAACTGGCCAACGGCACCCTTCATGTGGCCGATCTTGCCCTGGGCTGGTGGAGGAGCCTTGACCCATTGAGAAGGTTCGCGGCCAACACCGCAGACCATGTAGGCATGAGTGAGAGTCTTGGGGGTACGCTGCTGAGGCTTGAGGTTGAGAGTAGACGGGATTGGCTGAGTGATGCGTGAGTGCAGCGAAGATGTCCGGCTCGGGATCAAGAGGTTCTGGTCAGGGCCCTGGTCGCGGGTGCTGGGCCTGCCATCGCGGTCGCTAGTCCGAGGACGGGTAAAGGAGGGATGAGTGTTGAGAGAGGGAGGCATTGTCGTGAGTGGGAGGATCAGGTCCTCGTCTCGATCGTCGCGTCGAAATAAAAGAAGGTCGAAGGGTTGAAGCCAAGGGAGCTAGCTGCTGGTGAAGGTGCAGTTCTCTCTTGTTATAGAGTTGACTGACTAGCTTGCTTGGTCAGTCCTCTGTTCCCTGATCCCTTGTGTATGTCCCGTGTTGGTGTTGGAGGGATTCACTCCGCTCTCAAGGGGACATTCAAGACTCGACTCGATCGGCCTTGAGCAGGTAAACAAGAGAAGAAGGAGAAAATGATCGAGACCAAGAATGAGGGGAAGAAGAAGGAAAAGTGAAGGAGGGAGAGTGAAGAGGTAGTGGGAAGTTTGAGGTTTGGGGGGAGTGGAGAAGTAGAGCGGCCCAGGAGGAAGAGCCAAGAGGAATCAAAGAAGCGAGACAAGATACGACACCAGTCGAGGAAGGAATGGAGGAAGGGCACCAGTGAATCCGTTCGCATGCAGAGTACGTACTACGTACACTTTAGTTGAGAGGCTACTGTAGGTACTGCAACGGCTTGCAGAAGAGAACCAGAAGCAGTTTGAGAGCAACAAGAGGACGGGCTTGACGGGCGAAAAAGGTGAGACGCACGGCCCAGGGGCCCTTGTTCCCTGTCCTGTCCCTCGTCTCCTCACTGGGTCGGCTTACTGGGTCACGGCCGGGGAATTATCAGGGGGAGCTGGGCGTCACCGAGAGTGAATCTACTTGAAGAGAGCTGCAAGAGGATGTTGTTCATGC
>JAJODA010001047.1:0-15473 GCA_021730345.1 Fusarium cicatricum | reverse complement strand
TCTTGCTTCTTGCTTCTTGCTTCTTGCTTTGTAATTTCGGCAGGACGCGATGTTGAGTCAGACACCAAAAGTCCTAGAGGGATCGGCAATATACCGCAACGAAAGCAAGCAAGGCGTCAGGCTGACTGACTGACTGTCCGAGGTGGTGGTGGTGGATTGACAGCCCCTAGTGGAGTTGACCGTAGACGCGGGATTCTGCGTCTCTAGTCTCGCCTAGCCTTAAAGCCACTGTGCATGATCAGGCTTGGAGCCATCCGGACAAGACGGGCGGTGCCATCTTGACACTAGGTACTGAACGCCTGCTAGGGCTACGGCAGTTTTGCGACAATGCCTACCGATCGTAAGCCAGGTAGGACAGAGTAAAAGGCATGAGAGGCTTCTATTGCATCATATCAGCCTCAAGTTCACATTGTGGTTGTGTGTTTACTTGCAGAGGGCTATGGCCATCATCCCGCATGGTCACCAAGCTGCCCGGAGAGAAGGACGAAGACTGCCCTGGAGGCGGTGCAGCTTAGAATGGTTCAGTCTGTTAGTGCCGCTCCGCCTTTTGTCACACAAAGCGCGCCCAATCTCTAACAGACGATACAGACTGGGGGGCTTGCACATGCCATGTCCGTCGGACTCAGCCCAGCTGCCGTACAGCCATCCACCTTGAACCTCTCCCCATCTCTTAATAATAGAGCTTCCCCATGCTCCCCCCCCCCTCGGAGGGTTGCAACAGCGCTAGGAGGCCTCGGCTGTTGTGCATTGCCGCAGTATGCTAAAATAAAACAATTCATGGTTGGTGTTCATCTGCATCTTTAGCTGTCTTGGATTGACTTACCGTTCCCTTAATATGCAGTCTTACCAGAAGCAACAGTTCAGCCACCTCTATGCATCATGCTCATTCCGTCTACGTCAAAGACACGTTAGTTAAATCGGGGATAGAATTCAGTCAAAAAGAAACTAGCCTCAAACAGCAGCCTAGCCAGCTGTGCTGCATCTACTGTACACATCTACTGTATACATCATTGCACTTTTGGGCTTCAAGATTCCACGGTATCCCTCCTCATAACCTCCACTGACTGGGGGATCCCCTTGATTGACGCATAATTACCGCTGACTGTACCTGGCCAAAGCTAGGTCCCCTGGAAGCCGTTCCCTTGTACGAGACTTTGCAGCAAGGCGAGGCGAATACGTACCGTAGCAATATCGCGATCCACAAGAAAATATGCCATAAATAACTAAGTCGGCAATTGAGAAAATCCCTGAGGACGCTGGACGCATGTCAGCCCGTAGATTCGTCACCCGATATTACGTATGTATAAAAAATCCACTCTTCATGTTCTATTCCGAGCTGCATCCAATATCGAGGCTCCCAGCTCATGCTGTTGTTCTCGAATACCCAGGGTTCAAGTATTATGCTTAATGTTTACCTCTGTTCCCTTTTTTGACCAGGCGGGTGTACCCTTTCCATCATATGAGGCGTAACCAACGGCATATGTGTCACCGTTGAACCACAATTCCATCGAGACTTTAAAACGGTTTAAGCCTATGGAATCTTAAGTGGAACATTTGGAACTCTCCAAGCTTAATCGAGCGACATACATATTGTCCGGTGTAAATAAGAGCCCATGACGCCCGACCATCGCTCCTGCCTCGACTCCCGTCAGCATCTTCACAAGGTAAGACCAACTTATTATCCATCCCGTCCTCATAGAAAATCGAGATCCCACGAACCCCATCCATATCCTAGCACCGCCTCGTCATTTACGCCTCCAGCATTTGACCCTATCTCATTCAACCACAATGGACTAGTTGTCGCCTGCTGAGTCGCCAGACCGACCTGCCCTATTCTCGTGGCCTCATTTGGCTCGGACACATACTCAACCGCCTGGAAGCACGTTGCTTTACCTAGGAATTGGCGCATCAATAGCCTAAAGCTTGTGATACAAGGTTTCACGAGAGTCTCGATGCTTTCTTTGCCCGTCCCCGGAAACACCGTCTGCGTACTGTAGTACGCCGTTGTCATGCTACCAGGTCCTGTCATCATCCCGGCGAACTGTTGGATAATCCGTGCCGCTTCGTGTGCTACAGTCCATTCTTTCGGGAATGCTTCAAGAATCGTGACAACGACGGCCACCTCGTCCCGGGCTGCAAACGGCGCTGACCCCTGTGCTCCCCATTCAGCTAAGCCGCACCATGCTACAGAGTCGTGCATGAGAACCAAACAGACGGGCAGCAGCCGACATAGTGACACCCGGTTCAGGGGTAGCTGTCGTTGCTGGAGGAGTGCCGAGTTGGCTTGGAGTTGCTTTCGAGCAAACTCAAGCAGCTCTAATCGACTGACTGCTGCTGCTGAGCTGTTGAACCGGGTTGGAAAATAGAGTATCACGAGTAAGTGATAGTACTGGGCGCTTAACCATGTGACACTGCTATGAATAGGCAGATTGTCAACCTCCATTGGCGACATGAGACATCCATTGCTATACCAGTCTTCAATCTCAGATCTGAGACTACTCAGCACTGCACGCCGGTCTGAGCATGTTACGCCCGCAGTATCCACATTACTTTGCAGATGCACGGCTTGGAGTATTCGATACTCCAACTGACGAAGCTGGATAACATGCCGACTGGTCTGCAAATTCCGAGCATAAACAGCTCTATCTGCACTGGCAAACTCCTCGACCGTAAGACCGGGGAGCGGGACACTGGCATGCTCATCCGTGAGCGCCACTGGTAAGCCTTGCGATGCGGCCATCATGCGATCGAGCACGAGAATGCTCCAGTATAGCCGGCGTCTCAGCTCAGTCTCGACTGGCGTGCGAGGCTCATCGTCCGGCCGTGTCAGCCCAATGACCATAGCTTGCCGTGCTGCAACGCCAACGATGAAGTATGCGGAGGTTGCTGCAGGGTCAAAAAGAGAGTATAGCCCCAAGAGAACTAGAATCTGCACCGATTCGACGCTCTCATTACAGAGACATTCCTGGATGATGTCTGGGTAGACTACATCAAATCGCCTCGCTGTATCACTGGGTATTTGCCCTGCACGCGCCAACGATGTGCAACCGATAGCCATAACGAGATAAAGTAGTGTCATGGGGGGATCTTGATCTGCTGGAGAGGAGTCCCCTAGAGACTCTAGATCACGGCGTATCCTAACCTGGTCCACAAAGGGGTATGCTCGATTGACATGGCGGAAGAAGGCGTCCACGAAGCGACTTGGAGCAATGTCTGGAGGCAGGGCTTGCTGAGCAATCAACCTTCGCCTGGCATTGGAGTCACTGGAGCCTTGGTAGGAACGATGACTGCTAGTAGCTCTCACGCTTCCCGGATCCCTGTCCTCAATCTGTATCTCGGTGTTCTGCTGTTCAGCTACGAGGCTATCGTGTCCGCCAACCAAGGGGAGAGGCCCGGTTCTATCGACGGGAGGGGTTGCCGGTCCGGGTGCCGGCGAAAGCGGCGATGATGCCGCCCCCGAGTTTGCAGTAGGTCCCACGCCGCTCCGTAATCCAGGGAGAAGTAGATGTCTCAAGTCGGCTCCGGTTTCGAGAGCATCTATACCGCCCTTTTGGCCCGTCGGAAGCAGATTTTCATCAATGTAACGGCTGAGCCACTGCACGCGGGCGCGCAGCTGATGAGCCTGAGCTTCGGCCTTGGCAACAGGGCTGGTGTAAGAACATGGCTGACCGGCGCTGGCGCAGAGCGAGCAGACGGGATAGGCCCGGCTGCACTTCTTCTTGAAACTGCGACAACGATCACAAGCCGGAGCTATGGGTCTCCCGCCTAAGCTGCGACCTGAGGATGGAGGTTGCTTCGAACTTTGCTGCTGTCCATGCTGTCGGTGATCCTGCTTCTCTTGCTGGGGCTCTTCCTGCAGCCGCTTGCTAGGAGACACTGGAGGTGAAGCGGACCGGGCCCGACTGGCACCTCTCGGGGATGGAGACACCCTGCGGAGGCGGAAGCGGTGGATCGAGGCTTTCATCTCAGATGCCATTTTGGGAAACCGGAGCTACTGCGACCATGTTGCTCTGGAAATAAGCTGACCTTATCAAGGGCTTATTGGTGGAGGGGTTGTCTCGTCAGTCAATTGATTGCCATGTGACAGCGACATTAATGCTGCTTGCCGCCAAACTGAGCAGAAGAACTTGAAAAACACCGCAGAAATCGAATCTGACGGCAAAAAGCCCCATGCGCCATTGTGCCTATTATCGATCAAGGTGGACCAAATTGCGTGCTTGCACGAGGTGATAGTTTGGAGGGTACGTTATCTCTGACTTTCAACGGCTACGACATTAAGAGCAGTTCACCGAACCGCGTACACGTTAGCTTGGTCGATATCGCAGAATCTAACACCTGAAAATGCGAAAAGTTTGGCTCTGGATTGTTTCGAGAATTCATTCTGAACTGTATCCAGATAAGTAAAACCTGAAATGGCATCGCATAGGTAGAGATACCGGCCAACCTCCGATCCCCGGAGTCGGTGTCGCGCGGAGCCCGACCCGGGATTGCCCCATTTGGAAATCATGACTTTGGCACCCAATCAGGGAATCAGGCCATCCGTAATGGAGTCATGAACAAGGACCCGACGGCTCATGAGACTATTTTGCGGGATCCATCGGCGGCGTGCTCTCGGGTTGTCGAATGAGACGAGCTTGATGCTAGGTATCAACGAGGATGAAGTACTTGAGTTTCGATATTTAATACGCTTCGGAACCTTTACACGGCATCTTGTTTAGTACTCTATCTTGCTTGTCTCAATATTGTTCTTACAACTACATCCCCTAGAATAACACTTAGAGAAACTCGGACTCAACCTCCAATGGCCATAGCAGAAAAGCTCCGCGTCCGCCGCATCGCCATTATCGGCGCCGGCCCCAGTGGCCTCGCTGCGGCCAAGTTTGTCTCCCCGATATGGATCGTGAGCCAGCAGCTAATAATTGACTGTGCAGATACCTACTTGCAGAGAAGAAGTTCTCCAAGGTTCACATATTTGAGCAGCGTGCTACACCAGGAGGTGTCTGGAACTACACGCCCCTTGCCCGCGAGGATGGCTTCTCCGTCCCCAGGACAAAGCCCAGCAGCCTGCCCGACCAAGCCCTCTGGCCCAAGGATGGCGGAGTCGTCGACTTCATGTCACCTATCTACGACTTGCTCGAGACCAACATCCCGCACTCGCTCATGAACTACGCAGACAAGGAGTTCCCCCAGGACTCCTCGCTGTTTCCCCGTCACAGCGCTGTGCTGCAGTACCTCAAGGAGTACGCTGACGAGTTAGCCCCGCATATCTCGTATCAGACACAAGTACTGAGCGTTGAGAAGCCCGGGTACGACCGGTGCCAGCCGTGGCAGGTTGAGTTACTTGATTTGAAGGCAAACAAGGCCATCAAGGATGAGTTTGATGCTGTTGTGGTGGCGAGCGGCCACTACAGTGACCCTTTCATCCCGGATATTCCTGGGCTTGTTGAGTTTGACAAGGCGTATCCGGGTGCTGTTTCTCACTCCAAGTTCTATCGCCGACCCAATGATTACAAGGACAAGGCATGGCAGACCAACCCCCAAAGTCTCACATATTAGCTTCTGCTGACACGGCCACAGAAAGTCATCGTCGTCGGCAACTCTGCATCTGGCGTTGATGTCAGTGTGCAACTCTCTGCAGTCGCCAAACACCCCATCTTTGTCTCGGAAAAGGAGAAGCCTACCGTTACACCACCTGCCAAGGTATCTTGGGCCGCCAACGTGCCCCCGATCGTCGAGTTCCTCCCTTCACAGCGCGGCGTCCGTTTCGCCAACGATCAAGTAGAGACAGAAATTGACGCCATCATTTTCTGCACCGGATTCCACTATTCATATCCCTTCCTCAAGACTCTTGAGCCGTCCGTTGTGGTCCCCGATGGCGGCTATGCTGCGCACTTGTGGGAGCAGATTCTTTACACGGCTGATCCGACCCTTGGGTTCCTGAGCGTCCCGCAACGCGTGGTGCCCTTCCCCATCGCCGAGGCACAAAGCGCCGTCATCGCACGTATGTGGTCCGGACGACTGAAACCGCCTAGTTCGAGTGCCATGGAGGCATGGGTGGAACATGAGCACAAGGAGAAGGGTGAGGGCAAGGCCGTCCATCTAATGCACTTCCCCGAAGACGTGGACTACATCAACCGTCTGTACGAACTCAGCAAGACAGCAGCATCCACAGATCCGGGGCTGGAGAATGACGGCCAAGGCAAGACGCCGCCGTATTGGGGCCTGGACAAGCGGTGGGTGAGGGAGCGCGTACCCAAGATTAAGCTTGCGAGTCGCGAGGTGGGAGAGAGGAGACATGAGATCAAGACGCTGGAGGACCTTGGTTTTGATTACGAGGAATGGAAGAGGACTGTGCAGGAGGGAGAGAAGCTGTTCTGAGTTATAGATGCTAGAGTATGCTATGGACCTTGATGCCTTTTTTCTCTGATACTCATAGCAGTAGACTTGCTTGGTAGGCTACTTTCAGCATGATTTGTAATGAAATAGAATGCGTCTGACTTTCCCTACTTCATATGAAAATCGTTCAAGGCGTAAGGGTGACAACAGGTTTGCACAAGACGGGAGATCAATCATGTCTAATCCATGAGAAAAGGCGAGAAAGAGGAAGCGAAGAGAATAAAGACTTTTAACAACTATCTAATTACAATCTACTACCTCAAATACTTTCAAACATTGATACCGAGGTATATATGTACCAAGAAACAACCTTCAACTCTATACCAAAATACGGGTATATACCGCAACATCGGATGTCCGCTATGTATCAGTTATCAGTCTCCTTCTCGTTCTCACCCGCGGGCTTATCGTCTTTCCTCCCCCTGAGGGATTTCAACCCAGTCTGGTGCTCCTCGTGCTCCTTGTTCAGGTTCACCTGCTGGATGAACAGGCTAATAACAAGAGCCAAGCCGGAGAAGCATGCATACACAATATACATGGTCCGCAGACTCTCCCAGTACGCTGTCTTGGCCACTCTGCCATCCTCGCCACTCAGCGAGCCCACAAGCTGGACACTGCTCGCAGCATTGGCGCCCGACAGGGATTCCGCCAGGCCAGGACCCAGCTCCCGCTCGAGCCTGGAAAACTTCTTCTCCATCTCGTTGTTGAAGATGACGCCTCCGATGACGACCGAGATGGATGTGCCCAGCTGGCGGATAAAGGCAAAGGTTGACGTGGCAGAACCAATGTCTCGCGGCTCAATGTTGGTCTGCAGCGCAATCAGGGGTCCTTGGAAGTTGGGCCCGACACCGATTCCAGCGACGATCTGGAAGACAATGATCTTGGCCCAGTTTGCACGGGGCTCCAGGTTGATAAACAGGCCAAAGCCCAGGGTCATGACGACCACGCCCGAAACAATAGCCATCTTGTAATTGCCCGTCTTCTTGGTGTAGATTCCAGCCGCTGCTGAGATAAAGGACAGGGAGAGAACATACGGTAGCAGGTAGACACCGGAGAGCAGCGATGATGCGCCGAGCACTCCCTGGAAGTACAAGGGTAGCCAGTAACTGCCCGACATGAACACAAAGGCATGTGTGAAGCCTAGTCCATAACATGCGACACTGTTACGCTTGTGGAAGAGACGAATGGGGGCCACGGGGAACTTGGCAACCTTCCACTCGTACACGAGGAAGATACCAACGGTTAGGACACCAAAGACGATGAGACTGATGGTCGTGGCGGACTTCCAAGGGAAAGTGACGCCGCCAAACTCGAGGCCCAGCAACCACATGATAGTGCCGCCGATGATGAGCACACTGCCAGGCCAGTCCAAAGCCAGGAGACCCTCCTTGACAGGCGTCCTCGGGTTGTGCAACTTGAGGACAAAGATGAGGATAACAATGGCAATGGCTGACAGGGGCAGGTTGATGTAGAAACACCATCGCCAGGTAGCCTTGCTAGTAAAGATGCCGCCAAGGATGGGACCAACAGCAGAAGCCAGAGCCCATACCATGCCCAAAATACCAAAGTACTGGCCACGGTTCCGCATGGAGAAGAGGTCGCTGACGGCGATGTTGGGCAGCACAACCAACCCGCCTCCACCAATGCCCTGTATAGCACGCGACGCAATGAGCATGCCCATGCCGTTACTCACAGCGCACAACAACGACCCGATCCAAAAGATGACAGCCGCCAGAAGGATGATGGGCTTGCGGCCAAAGATGTCCGAGATCTTGCCCCATGTCGGGACAAAGGCGGCGTTGCCTAACAGGTACGCGCTTCCTATCCAGATGTAGCCCTGGCTGGACTGGAACTCGTTGGCGATAGTAGGCACAGCCGTGGTGATGATGGTCATATCCAATGCCGCGAGGAAGAGCGCGAGGCCAAGGGCGGACATGATGAGGATGGTCTCGAGCTTGGTCCGGCCTGCCTCGGGGTCCGCAGCCCTGGGCGCCGCCGGAGACGGAGGTACACCGGCCGGGGTTGCCTCCGTGCCTTCGGGATAAGGCTCGTTGGAAGCAGGGTCGCCCGAGTTCCCAACTGGTGCATGGGGAGGAGCCCCATCTCGTTCAAAGTCGAGGGTGCTGTCCGAGCTGGTCCTCCTATCTGGAGGTGTCGTGGAGGCAGCCATTGCGAAGAGAGTTTCGTAAAGATTTGATAAAGAGAATATGCCGTATAGTTATTTCTAAATGAAAACGTCGACGTAGTTGAATTGAACTTGTTCGGAGGGCGCCGCTGGCCGGCTTAACAAGCAACTTGGATTGATAATCAACGATCTGCAGCTTGACTTTTGGAGAATTGGAGTTTGAGCCTTTCTTGTTATATCCGCTTCATGGTTGTTATTGGTGCAATTTCCATCACCAGAGTTCTTTTCAGCTTTGCCTCGTAGAGGATCCCGCTCGGCAATATCGACTCTGCTGAGGCGAAGTGGGAGGAGAAGGGTTCGGAATACTGAGAGATCCGAGGATCGGGCTTTCAAAATAAGTTACTGGCAAGCGGCACGGAGCACATCATTGACGAATGCCTTGTTAAGTTAGGTAATAACATAGCGAATGGAGGGAGGGTGGAGAAAAATGCTTGATCAAGGCGTCAGTGAGTTGAAGAGTTCAGGGTGTGTGGAGTCCGTGATTATTGCCGGCTCATAAATCCGATTTGTCCTCCAGTGCCATGGGGTCAGGGAGTGAACACCATCATCTTGATATGGAATGACCACGAAGGATGAGGTCATCACTCAATCGATCACCTATTGCCGATGATTAGTTAGATCTCGGTTGGTGATCTCAGGATGGCAGGGGTATGTCGCTGACTCTTATCGACAACGTGAGATACTAGTCTAATAACATTCTTTGTCAGTCACATGGTATACTTCGGAGAAAATGCCTATTCAATCCAAGTCAGTAAACAAACGTTTGTGCTTGTAGATAATTGACTGGCTATTTAGGCAGACACATCATCTCCCCTCATGTCAAAGGAACCCGAAACTTGGCCCATGACTTCCATTGTCTTCTGAAAGGCCAACCTTTACTCTACAAAGTCAGCAACATCAATGTGCAACATTGACAATGCTGGCTGGATAAATGTACATGCCTAACGCCAATGCCAACCCCCAACACCCGCCCCTTTTCCCATGCTGAGCTTTCACAAGATATAAACAACATTACACTGCTTCAAGGTTTACTGAGTCGATCAACTCAAAAGATCTTGGTAATGCTCTCCCTGGAAATGACACTGTTCTGTCGTTCGTCACGTTTGACGCGAAAGAAGCTGTCACAGAAGTCGCTGCACCTCATGTGTCGCAAGAACTCTTCATCGTGGGTAATGACGATGAGTTGAAAGTTGCTTTGGGCTTGGCGTGCCTTGATAATCATGTGCAAACTCTCCGCCAGACTCTTGATGTTGTCACGGTCAAGGTTGGTTGTGGGCTCGTCCAATGCAATAAGCCCACAGTTGACACCAAACGATTCGGCCAGCGCAAGACGCATAATGATGGACGCAAGAACCTTCTGGCCAGCTGAACACCGGCCACGCATGTCCATCTCTGTGTCCTGCTTCACCATGCAAAGCCGGTAGTTGTAGTTGCGCTTGCCTGTGCTTGATTCGTTGTCGGACCGGATGAGAATTGTGTCGATATCGGTGCCTTGGTAGGTGCTCTGCCACAGTTCGCCGGCGATCCGATTCACCTCAGACATTTTCATCGAGTGAAATTGCATGACCGCCTTGTCGACAGCGGAGCTGCACTGCGCGAGATCCTCAATGGCAGCCTTGGTTGTCTCTACGCGAATGTGCGACTCTCGATACTTCCTCTTGGCGTCCTTGTAGTCCATCTCCCATTCTTGAAGCAATCTTCCGAGCTCTTCGTCCTTGGTTTTCATAGTTCCCATGACAGAGCCGCGCTCGGCAAGAAGGCGGTTATAGTGGTTCTCTTGCATGCGAGCTTGAGTCTGAAGCCGTTCGTAGTCCTCGTCGGCATTCCGGTCCTCGAGCTCAGAGATCTCTCGGCGGATAACATCGATTGTGCGTAGGTTTTTGCGGTAGTTGAGGTTGTCTCTGATGTTCTTCTTCTTGCGATCCCCGTTGTCAATGTCCTGCTTCAGTTTGTTGGTGCGGACAGTGAGTTCTGTAATCTCCTTTTCAGTGTTCGTGATGGTCTTCTCAAGAGTCGCAATGGCACGCTGATTGGAAGCGAGGTTGGCTGGACCCCCACGGTCAATGTAATCCTGAATGTCCGTGTCCATCATCTTCATCTCGTTCACAGAGCTGGCCACGGTATCGCGAGCATCAGCAATAACCTGCTCTCTGGATCGGCCTCGGCGGAGCACATCGTCTCGCGCAGACCTTGCTTCGGCGATGCTGGGCTCGATGTTTTCGAGTTCTTCATCAGCACGTTGGATAACCTCTCGCTGATGGGCCACTTCATCCTTCAACGTTTTTATCTGGTTTTGGAGATCCGTTTTCTTGTCCAACTGCCCAGCTGCTCGGCTGACCTTGTTCCTCAGTTCACTCTTTTCAAGCTCGAGTGAATTGAGTTGATCCTTCATGCGCTGCCGGTCCGTAGTCAGCTTGGAGATACGGTTCTTCAGACTCCTCATTTGATCAGAGATGCCAGCCTGGAGCTCGTGGATCTCATCGGGGCTTCGAGTTGCCCCCCCAGACATCTGCTGAGACATGATGTGGTCAACTTGCGTCTCCGACTCCCCAATGTCCTTGACTGTCTGGACGATGTTCATAACAGTCTTAGACATGTCTTCCAAGTCTTTCTGTTTCTCTTCCTCGGCTGAAGCAAAGGAGCCTTGCTCCTCTAACTGCCTCTCCAGGGCGTCGAACTCGGCCTCAATAGCCTTGCACTCGTCACGAAGAGCGGGGAGCTCAGCAGACAACCGTTGATACGTGTCATACGCTGAACGTACGGATCGCAGCTTTTCTAGGCTCCCCGTCGCCTCCTTCAGATCTTTTTCCGTATCCACCTTTCCTCTCGGATCAAGATTCTTGTCAATCTTTTTGCTCAGTCTGTCTAGACTTGCAGCTTGACTGTCATCGAAATGCCGATCACAAAGCAGACATTTCCGCTTAGCATCCAGCATGCGCTTGCACTTATTGTAGTAATCCACAAGGGCGTCAAAGAGGCTCACATCATTCCTCAGGTCCTCAACCTGCTGCTCGACTGTGTCTACTTCGTCTTGGAAGTCCTCAATAACCGCGTTGTCTCGAACCGTTTGGAGAGCGTCAACAACCTGCCTTTGGCGGTTTGTAGCCTCTTTTGATTTCTTGTCATGCGATTCCTTCACGGTCCTCAGTTTGAAGTCCACCTTCTGTTGCTTCTGTCGTGTTTGGTCGCGTCGCTTCTGGGCGTCTGCAACCACCTTGCTCTGATCTTTGAGGGCTGACTGGAACTTGGCATCAAGTGTCTCTGGTTGCCAATCGCTGCCGACGATGTTGTCAAGCTTTGGCTTCCAGGTACTGGTCAGAGTGTCAAGCTTTCGCTTGCGATCAGCGAGTTCCTTCTTCCTGTAATCGAGTTGAGCTCTTTCTGAGGCAAGACGAGTACATTCAACCAGCTCTCTTCCCAGCTTGTCGTTTTCGTTCTCAAGCTGCAGCATCTTGTCGTTTTCATCTGACACCTGACGATCCCAGTCTGCGTTCTCGAATGTTTTTTGTGCCGTCTGAAATCTGGTGTCAAGATCTTGCAGCTGCCCATCCAAGATGGCCTTGGCGCCCTCATCCACATCTATCTGGCTGGATTCGTTCTGGAGCACGGTAGCGCGTTTCTCAATTACGCTCATTCGCTGCTTGGAAGAGACGCGATCTTGCGTCCGAGCAGCTTTGCGACCTTCGAGCTCAGTGATAACGGCAGTGGCCCGATCAAGCTCAGCCGAGTTCTCTTTTTGCAGACGCTCCAGATCCCTCTTCTTCTCGTTCAAAAGCTTCTGGAGGCGTTCATTGAAAGACTTGACGTGATGCTCAGATAGTTCACCATCAAAACCCGAGAAGCCATGAACCTGAGCGGCTTCCTGGATCATTTCCATACGGGTCTTCAACTGGCGCTCGTACTTGTCCTTGTCGGACTGATGCTTGCCTTGCTCAGAGAGCTTGACGGACAGACCTTTACGCGATTCCGCCAACTCATTCTGCAAGTCGTTGTACTGAGCCTTGTTCTGGTCAGCCACTTCTTGCAGGTTTTGCATGCGGTCTTCGTAGTGTGCGAGTTCGCTTTCTAGCGTGGCATCATCCTCGTGAAGCTCCTCGATAGTTGTTTTGAGCTCTTCGACGGCCTCTTCTCGGTACTCGAGCTGTTCGCGCTTGGTATTGAGGTTTTGGACGATAGCAAGATGGCTATTGGCTGTTTCGCGAGTATTTCGGATCTTGTCCTGTGTCTCCTCCATTTCGGCACTGATAGATTCACAAGTCTCCCTCGACTCCTCAATCTCTGCCTGGAGAGCCTTCATCCTCTTCTCTGCCCGATCGCCTCGGTCCTTGTTCACCTTGTTGTGGGCCTCATCGTTTTGAAGCTTACCTAGTTGTTCAACCTGTTTCTTGCGAAGAACTTTGAGGTTGTCAATAGCTTTGGTATACTTCATGGCCTCAAAAATCTCGTCGAAGCGCTTCTTTAGTGCGGCTGGTTCACTTAAAGGCCAGAGGGATTCATCCTGATGACAGAAAATGACAGCGTCAAGGATTGCAGGAGAAACCCCTAGGCGCTCAGGAATCATCTCGTCCAGCTGAGCCGTCCTTGTCGAGGTTGTTGTGCGCTCTCCGTTATTGACAACAACGAGCGAGCAATCGAGAGTCTTCTGAGAACGAGTGGTTTTCTTGACAGTAAGCTGTATACTTCGGGTTGCGACATGCTGGCGGTCGTTGATCGATCGAAACTGAAGCTTCACTTGGGCCATGACCTCTTTCTCGCCACATAGCTGGGGGATGTTAGACACATAACAACTGATATTGTGGACGAGGGGTCTTGTTGTACCTTGGGGTCGTGGATGAATGCGCCGCCCTTGCTGTTGGGCGGCAGCTCTCCGGTGGTAGCATACTTTAGACACTCGATGATGGTTGTCTTTCCAGAGCCGTTGTAACCCACAATGAGGGTCAATGGAGTGTTGAATTGGATAGCCTCTCGGACAGCAGGGCTGAAGGAGCGGACGCCCGAGATGGAGAGCTTGTCGATTCTCGACATGCTGGCGGCTACCGCATTAGATACGGCATAAAACTGTAGCAACCAAAAGATCTACAGACCGCAGGTTTGGAGTTCACAAGAGCTGTCTGCGTTAGGGATCTCGTAATGTGCTGCGCATTCAAGTGTGGATCAGGCAACCGAAGTGGAAGTGCTGGCCGACGCGACGTTGAGCCAGGCACCCAACGCGTTTAGCGATCCTTGATGCGTTATCACGTGATGCGAGGATTTTAGCCGTAGTTCAAGCGGGCTTACACAGGACGACCCCCTCCCCCCGCTCCCATGAAGGCCGAGAACACAAGGAAGCGCATAAACAGATTCACTAATCATTTTATCGTACTACGTTACCATGGATGCCGCAGGGTTTCGGCCCGAGGAAATCAACTCTACGAGTTCCAAAACGTGTTCGAAAACTTCCATCAAGTACAATATCACGGTATCTTGACAGCTCTGGTCTCAATTCAGCCGCTGTTTTGGCTCCCCCGACGTCAGTATTACGCATTTCGGACGTCAAGAGAATCGCGGGTACCTCTTTCACTACCCCTTAAACCGTGGAGTCTGGCACGTCTGGTAACACGAAGGGTCCCTCGCTAGGGATGGACCCTTTTTTTGACACAGAAGGGGTGGCTTGAGGTCTGGAAGGACGGGCAAAGGTAAGCCACTTTTGCCACTGGCTGTGGGTACGGGCCGCGCTACTGCCCGTAGGACCCTTACATGTGGATTTGAGACAGGGATAAACCAGCTCAGCCACAAGCCAGAAAACCAATGAGCGGCCTGAGACCCGCTCTTCCCGGGGCATTTCCTCCGGACACGCCGTGTCGCATTGGTCAGCACGGGCCGGAGGGCGAAAGAAACAGACTAGGCTGCTAGGGAAGCTCTGGCGCGCCAAGACCAACACCCTGCCCAGCTTGGGCTACAAGATCCCGGCATGACGTTCCATGCGCATCTTCCCCATGTGCAGAATAACCGCAATTGTCCAAAAGTGCCATGTTTTACCAGCACTTTGCACCTTCTGGAGAATACGGCTGGAGATTGGGGGACGGGGAACCGGTGAGCCAGTCCAGTAGGCCAGATGCCAAAACAGCCAACCTACTAAGCAAGGGAACGAAGACGTCTCTTGAAGGCTACAGTACCTACCTATTGCCTTATGACTTTTGGCCTCTGAAGTTTGCTTGACTCAGAAAGCGGGCCTTTTCTTTTATTGCTTAGACGCTGTTCCCCTAGATTACTCCGAACTGCTGGTCGTTTTCTGCTTTTATCTCTGCCTCCGTCTTTAAACTTACCTACAGTACCCCATGACCCATATACCCCGTGCGACATTGAGCTTTTTCTCTTTCATCTTTTATGACCCATCCTCCTTCGGGTTCTCTTTTTTTCCAGACTTGGGGTTGCTTAATCTGATACCTTTTTTTCCTTTGTGCCTAAGCACTCTTTCCCCTTTCCCCTCCTCTCGTTCCGCCTCAGAGACCCCAGTTGCCTGTTTTCTTTTCCAAAAATACGTCCCTTCTATCAGAGTTCACGAAGACTAGAAATCGATGTAACGATCCTTATCTGGCATTTTTACAGGCTCTTGTCGCGTCATTGCTGTGTCCTCGTCTAGACTCGTCCGTTGAATTTCGCTCTCACCGAGTCGAGCTGAGTTGCTCGGAGCTCCCGTCTGCGGCGGTCACCAACACCCCGAGGCCACTGAAACCGCCACTGCTGGGGCTTCGCCAATGCAATTACAGGTGCCATTTCGCCACATGAATGCGCCGCAACCATGTCCCACGGGCCACCTCCACCTCCACCTCCCCCTCCGCCTTCCGGCGATCCCCCTCCAAACAACTACAACTTCTTCGGCTTCAACTTCGACGTTGGTGCTCTCCCGGAC
>JAJODA010001046.1:0-18295 GCA_021730345.1 Fusarium cicatricum | reverse complement strand
CGATCATTCTTCAGGGAGCTCCCTCGTCAGGAGCCAATCTCGCAGGGCGTCGACCCATTCAGAAGACATGGACTTGGCCCTATGTCCTCTCTACTCATTGCTCGACACATCAAGACCGCCACTTGTACCCTAACCCCGCCCCTTGCCCAAGCAGGGGAGCCAGAGGCGAGAGCAGCAAGATGTGTTTCCCTCTTGGTCATGACCCGTTTCGGTGGTCAATAGAGGCTGTCATCAGGCCAGAGGAGTCAGAGCACGCTCTGCCAAGCAGATGGCGCATAGTGGCTGACTTGCTCCCTATTGTTCTGCTCAGAGGTTCAGCTGCCGGGCGTGCGATTGCTCACTCCGCTATATAGCCCTATGGCTTTGTTCCCCAGACGCTAGCTAATTAATTAGCCAGGTCAATGACTCTGTTCAAGGTTGGATCTTCGGCCTCGCCGTGTGAATAGCTTGTCCCTCTGCTCTTTCGTGAGTGGACCAAGGAAGCGAACTCGATGATGAGCCGATAATCCAAGTTGCCGCTGAAGATAATGAGTGAGGGACATGCCGGGGTGATCCACCAGAGTGTGCAGCGCAACTCTCATCCCGCCTCGGAGTCAATGATGATACCTAGCTATAGCCTACTGTCAAGGGTCCCTTCTCTTTGTGTTACGCTCTTGTTGCGTGTTCTTGCATGTGGGATCATCGTGACGGCATGGGTTTACCTTTTGCTCTCGGAATCCAAGGAACACAAGTGGGAGTGAGTGGCTATTCACGAGGGCCTGTCCAGGTTCAAGGGCAAACATCTGCACCAGGCGTGGCTCCAACCGACCACTGATTCTGGCATTGCTGGGTAATATCAGAACCCAACCATTCTGTCTGTAAAGTGGCAAAACTTCCAGTCCCTCGGGTCAGGTCTCACATAACACAAGGATTCGCACCCGGGGCCCAATCCTGAAATCACAGCCCGCCAATTCGAGTGCTGCGAATCGCAACAACAACAGACGGTATACTCTGGATTGTGAATTCCAGGTCTTTGTTTCTTGGAGGTCCTTGGACGAAAGTAGATATGGCCGAGAGTGGAGGAGAACGCATGGTCCCTCTGGACTGACTGCCGAGCCTCTCTACCAACGCGCAACACATCCAACAACGCTGAAGATCTATCGAGGCCCCGTCCCCCGGCACTTGAACGACGCCCCCAACGGGGCTCGGAATCCATTGTCTCTGCGCATCGCAGCGAAACGAACCGTACGCAGGTTGTAACGTGCGCCACGGGCTGTAGGGCTTATCCCGGCGCAGATCGATGGGTGAGTTTCACCTCCGTGGATTGGGGGGCGTGTGTCTGTTGGTTGTCGGTTTTTCCCCTCGAGAGCAATAAACCGAGCCCAGCCCTAAGAGCAGATTGTCCTGTCAATCTTGTATGTAACAATGGCTCCGGCTCCGGGCTCGGCTGGAAGTGTATCCGTAGATGGATGGGCTGTGGGTTAATTACTCCACGTCCATGCTTGCATAGCCCGGCTTTTCTGTTGCATGCAGATGCAGATGCAGAGGATAGAGTATCAAAATGGAACTCAACACAGCCCGACTCGGGCCAGCAAAGAGAATGCCTTACCAGCGACGGACGACTCCGAGGGCGCTTAATCTGATACTCTGGTTTGTCTTCTGCCGCGGTGGCAGTTCTCGGGGTCTCGCCTGGCCCCGAAACGGGCGGCCCAAGATTAACGTTGGTATAATGACGACAAGTGTATCCAGTTGATCGCTATACTTGATACACGCAGGGCTGAATACTTACACTTGATGGCCGAGTCTGCCTTTTCCAGTCATGCGCTGGCGTCAGGCTTTTCGCAACGTTGGATACATACTTACATATCTCAAACCATCACATTCCTTCGCCCAGCGGCAGTGGCGCAAACCATGGAATTGTTCCTTGCAGAGAAACTGTTGGTCCGGCAAAGCCACGGCTTGAACTGCATCCAGCGGCCGCAAATCTCTCTCTCTCTCTCTACCTGCTCCCCCCGAGAACCGGGGTCGTGGGCTAAGCAAGGCTGGAACTGTTGGCCCTAGAGCTTCTCGAAAGATATGTATGAAACATTCTTCATCTTGCCTCTTGGAGAGAAGCACGAGTCTCTGAGAGCATCGTGTTGAAGGAAAGAGAATCAGTCTCTCCAAGGGGTACGTGCCCCCCTTGTCTGTGGATCCAATAAGCTATGATCCTATGATCCATGCCAGTCAACAAGTATCAGTACTTGATCCTCGGTCGGCCGACAGGCTTTCCCATCTTGTACTCCGTACTGTAACTTGTGTAGTTACTGCTTGTCTTCCCAAGGCCGTGGAAAGCATCACTCCCCTTTCTCATTTCCAACCTGCAGCCTCATCCTTCCTCCCGGAAAGCAAAAGTCCCGCGTCAACGGGCAAGGAAACTGGGAATGTTTGAAACAGGATCAACATGATAATGACGCCAGCTCAAGGCTCGAGATAATTAAACATTGTTCGCATTCCGTCATGTTGCATACACCATAGTAAGTCTTTTTCTACTCCATTGTTTGGCATGTCCATCCAGCTCATCGTCCGTCAGCTGATAAGTCTTCCTCTCCGGTTCCGGTACAAGCAGCGCGTTGAAACAAGGGTTGGTGTTGAGCCCTCGCTGAACAGTCTTGATAAGCACAATATAAAGAATACAAATTCAAGCGGGAAAAAGAGCCTTTCAGACGCTCGCTTTGTCGTTGAGCATCTCCCATCTTCGTCAGGGCCGCCACTCGTCAACATCTCAACAGTCGTCTCCGCCCGTGACCTTGAAACAACCAGGTCAGACTGTCGCAACTCACATCTCATGGATAATATAGGTCCTGTTGTAACGAGTTCTAGGCGCCTTCCATGGGCGGAACAAAGGAATAGTTAAAATCAAGAAGACCGTCCAATATCCAGTGTTGGGGGTCAAAGAAATCATACGACGTGTCGCCGTAGCTCATGCCCCCCATAATGCTGTTATGGCCCGATGAAGCAGCCGAGAGCCCGGTAGCCCCTGGTGTCAGAGCACCATTGGTGTTGAGCATGCTCGACGACGACGGGAGGTTGTGTGACGGTACCAGCGTGCTTTCCAGGTGTGTTGACGATGCTGAAGACTCATTAGCCGAATCTGGATTTGTTGGTTGCTTGGCAGCTACTGTCCGTATTAGCAGCTTGACGCAACGGGTTTTGCACAAGACAACTCATGAGTAGAGGCGCTCCTCTCGGGTAGGGGGGTTCAATCAACAAAGCCATTCACTCACCATCGATAGTACCTCGTCCCAATGCCTGGAAGTCTTCCCTCCATCTCCAGACCGAGTCAAACACCAGGCTCATGCTGTGGCGACACCGTACCTTGAGCTGGAGGCTGTCGTCCATCTGGATGGGAGAGTCGTCGTTGCTGTTGAACGACTGCTGATTGCTGTCGAGCCGCGCTCCGTTCCACATCTGCACCATGAGCTCTGCCAGCCGCCACTGCAGATCATTGTTTACGACGCTGGTGGCTCGGATGGCTCGGATAGTCTGGTGGAAGAGGTTTCGGCCGCGCTGGAAGTCGATGGTCTTCGCAAAGAAGGACCTCATGAGCTTCAGGAGGGCGAAACCCGCCGCTACCATCATCTGCCCGATGTAGTTACTGCAGTGGAGGAGAACTGTGCCGCCAATTGAATCCCTAGGGCTTGTCACCTTGTCGATCTTCAACACCTCATCGAGGAAGCTGGTGGTGGCTCGCCAGAGGCCCATCAGATCGTCAATGTAACCAGGAGTCTTGCTGGAATCGAAGAAACCTGCCAGGCGCATGTGAAGACCCCCAGCCCTCAGATGTAAGTTTGTGATGGGGCCCAGCTCCTGTGACATGATCGACGCATGCAGCTCTGCATAGTCCCGTCGATAGACACGCATCAACATGGCGCGGTGCTCGTCACCCGCGACGCCTCGCGGATCACTAGCATTGCTGTACATCTCCTTGGACACTTTATCGCAGAATCTCTCAACCTGCAGTCTAGCTTCGAGGTCCCGCGAAAGCTGGAAGGCGCTGTCGTCTCCCGGCCTCAACGCCAGGGTCCAGTCGTAGAGAGTCGACGCCGGCTGACCGTACCCCGTTCCGACGGATTGCGCAACTATGTTGCAGACCGCCCATGTTGTCACACGATCACTGAGCTGTTCCTTATTCAACTCGACGGAAACTCTAGAAAAGTCTTGGATGTGGTTGGGTCGGTGAAGGCCTATTCCGGTAGCAGTCTTCATCATGACACCGCACAAGATGTGCGTAGGGTCGGACGAGGTCGTACTTGTCGGTAACGGCCACGTGCACAGCAGACACATGGCTTTGACCACATAGTAGTTGCTAGGTACCTCCCCAATCGTCGACCAGAGAAACCTTGTCAGAGGTCCCGAGAGGTTGTTGAGCAGGTTGGGTACGTTCTGTGGGCTGGATCGTCGGGCTGCAACCGAGACAATGGACCAGAAGAGCAGCGGATGTTGCTGAAAATAGAGGTCGGGGGCCTGCTGCGGGTTGAGAAAAGGCAGGAAGTGATGGTAGAAGGCGAAAAACTCATTGAAGAGGTTGTTGACGTTATCTTCAGTCAGCTGGACGTTCTCCAGCTCGTGTGTGTACCGAGGCACGTTGTAATTGCCACCCCGCTTCAGGTGCAATAGCGAAGAGACGGCCTCGTCAGAGCCCATCAAGGACGGATTCCGGGTATGTGTATGGGTGTAGGTCGGGTTACTCGGCGCTATGGGGGAGTTGACGTCGTCGTCGTCTTCTGGTACAAAGCCCTGGGACTTTGCGCGGGCGACGTTGCGACGCAGGCGATCGATCTCCCTCTCCATCTCGGCATGCTTGGAGCGCTTGCCAACGCGTTTGAAGTTGGACTCGATCTTGCAGTCAAGCTTGAGCCGATTACACCGAGAGCAGCTCTGGAAGGGATCCTGCCTAACATCACAACGTAGCTGTTGCGATTGAAGTTACGGGTTAGCGTCGTGATGTTTTCTGGGAAGTTGTAGCGAGATGCAGTCGACTCACCTTTTGCTGGCGACACTCGTTACACGCCCTCTTGACGCCTGGCTGGCGCTTCTTGTCATTGTCGGCATCATGGTCGTCGAGGTTGCTTCCAGGGCTACTCTCGAGCCCGACCATGCTGCTTCTCTTGCGCTTGTTGGTGCCATTGCCATTGCCATGGCCGTGACGAGAGCTGACAGGGCTGGTCGGACTCATGGAAGCCGCCCCACCGGCAGCCATGATGGACGAGCCGTCCATGCAGCGAACAAGGCCCGACGACCGGAGGAGACACGGCGATGGGAGCGACGATGCGCCAAGCTCGCGACACGGAGGCACAGACACTGAGATTCCGAGAGCAGCGGAGTCGATGTGCGGCCGGTGTCGCTGTTGGAGTCGCGGTGCTGGGTGGGCGCGTTGTGTGTTGGCAAAGACAATGCGCGCGGGCAAAGGCCGACTACGGAGGAGAGGGGCGCCGGGGAGCGGATGGCGGTTTGTTTGTTTGGGAGAAGAATTGCTTTCTCGCTGTTGCGAAAATGGCGGCACTGAGACCCTTCTGTGGCTCGAGTGGCTAATTGAGATTAGCGCCTCCAGAACCAGCTTTCTCTCCCGTTCTTACAAGAGGCTGGGCACGTACTATCACGGTACCCTTTAGACGACTTTGTATTGTAAGGCAACCTCGGTGCGACTTTGCCTTGGGGCGGGGAAAACGAAGAAAAAAAACCAATAATTCAAGGTGCCACCGTGTGCATTGTTACTTCTGATTGGTGGGATAAAGGTCTTCAAATCACGTGGCAATATTATGTCTAATCCAGGGAAGGAATGTAATTATCACTAATTCCTGTAACAGTGAACTAAAAGTTATCCAGGCAGGCGCAAACAGATACAGAAGTTTTGACGGGTGTAAATTAAGCCAAGGTAGCTTACCTTACCTTAGGTATTATGGAAAACGTTATGCCGAGAAGCATGTTCGCAAGGATCCTTTAAACCCAAGGTAAGGAAGGCTTGCTGTCACATATGCACGAGTTCCCCACAAGTCAGATAGCGGTAGAGAACTGCTGTTCCTGTTCCATTCTGAGACATGCAAGTTAATTTACCGTTATCTCAGCCTCAATGGCCGGCCTCCCAAACCCTCTTCTTTCATCATCTTATCCCAACATCGCATAGCCATCGCTCGACCTGCCATCATCTATTGGTGGAGTCGTGAAACAGCCAGTGTGTGCATCACCATCTTGACGCTTAGCGCTGATGCTTCTCGCAGCTACTGCGTAGTACTGTAAGTTGCCTAGTCAAGGGGCTTTCGTCTGACAGTTGACTGGATACTCACGTATAAATGCACCAAACAGGTAAATACTGCGCTCCCGCAGGTCCATTCTACCCTAGTTCGAAACTTATGCCCCGATGAACTGACGTGCAGGCTTAGCAGATGGATATGGTGCTTTGTTGCCAAGCAAATATTTGAGTCTCCAGAGCCGGTATCCACGCTTGCCTCTATCCTCAGATATTACCCAAACTACCTACTCAACACTTTGCAGCATCACTACGCACAACAACCCTAAATCAGCAAACACAGCGTCAATTCGTCATCATGCCAGAATCTCAAAAGACACGACCCCCTGTCAGAAGAACACTGAAGCCTGCGCCTCCGCCTCAAGGCCAAGTGGTGCACTCTTCGCGGCTCAAGTCGGAGGTCCACTTTGCACTTCCAGGATCCATCCCAGCCGTCGGTGAGTGATCATGCGGTTGAACTGAGCTCTGCTGTTCTAATGCTCAGCTTACCAGAGGCCGTACGGATCTGCACCACCGCAATTGCTCAGCCCTTCCTGGACCCTGCAGCAATGCAACATGCATGAATCCTTAGGCCTTACCTCGTACACAATTATCAGCGGCGAACTACAAATCGCATGTTCACAGTCATGGCCCTGTCATGTCATTCCCAATTCAGCCTGTTCTCAACTGATTCGCAAGGATCCTGACTCGAAAAAGGATAGCAATCCTGACGGGGCGGCAGTATCCGCTTCAACGGGTCTAAGCTGACCGTCTTGTCTGTTTGCGATATTCGCCGACTTGTTTTGCTCTCCGTTGTTGCCACATCTAGTTTAAATCCGCGCTAGAACCTTTGAAACTGCTGCCTTACAAGAACTTCCCCTCCACCCCTGGAGACGTGCCGAGGATAGTAGCCGTCATCTGGGCTGCGCAAACACCATGTTTTATGATACCCTCCACAACCCGATACTCACCCCCTCCACATGCGGGGCCGGGGTCTATCAATGCTTGCTAATCCGAGGTTGGGATACCGCGGACAGAGCCACGCCGTGGACCAGTCTGTCAACTATTTAAAGGGGAGTCTCGCCCTTCGAATTCTGTTAATACTACGGCGACACGAACCAATCTCCAAGATCTTGAGTTCCTGATATAAAACTCGATACATAATTTCACCATGTCAAACAAGGAGACTCATACCGTCCCTTTCCTGATTAATGGAAAGGACCGAACCTCCGAGCAAGCCTTTGATGTCGTCTCACCCTCGAGCGGTGAGGTCCTCCATCGCTATTACAGTGCCGACGTCAACGATGCCAATGCTGCAGCAGATGCTGCTGCCGAGGCTTTCAAGACGTGGCGCAAGACCACACCCAACCAGCGGAGGGACATCTTCCTCAAGGCCGCAGAAGTCATGAACAGCCGACGTGAAGAGCTGCGAGAATACTCCATGGGCGAGACTGGCAGTGATCCTGCCTGGGCCGACTTTGATATCGATACTGGCATCAGTCATCTCAAGGAAGTTGCTGGACGGATAGGTACCCTTGCGGGCTCAGTTCCTATGCTCGCGGACCCCAACACGAGCGCTATCGTCTTGCGGGAGCCTTATGGCGTTGTTCTGGCCATTGCACCATGGTATGCTACCTGCCCTTGTAGTTCGTTCTTTGGCTCACTAATCTAGGAACGCCCCGTATATCCTTGGCACAAGAGCTGTCATTTTCCCTCTGGCTGCTGGTAACACTGTTGTCTTTAAGGCGAGCGAGGTGGCGCCACGGACACTGCGCGCAATCGGCTCCATCCTCAAGGAGGCAGGTCTGCCAGATGGTGTCTTGAACATCATCTTCCATGAGCGATCCAATGCCGCATCGGTGACTACGTCACTGATTCAGAACCCACATGTGAAGAAGATCAACTTCACCGGTAGCACGCCTGTTGGTCGCATCATCGGTAAGCTGGCTGGTGAGCAGTTGAAGCCCGCTGTCATGGAATTGGGTGGCAAAGCCCCAGCCATTGTGTGGGAGGATGCGGACCTTGATCTTGCTGCGCTACAGTGTACTCTTGGCTCGTTCCTGTATGCTGGCCAGGTCTGCATGTCAACTGAGAGGATCTTGGTCCACAAGAACGTCAAGGACGAGTTTGAGAAGAAGCTGTCTGCCACTATCGAGCAGGTCTTTTCTTCTGAAAGGGACGCTCCCGTCCTCATTGCTTCGGCGGCAGTCGAGAAGAATAAGCAGCTTATCAAGGATGCTGTCTCCAAGGGCGCCTCCCTAGTCCATGGAAACCCCGATCTCGAGGAGACCAGCAAGACTCGTCTGAGGCCAATCGTTATCAGAAACGTCACGTCGGAAATGGACATCTACGAGGTTGAGTCTTTCGGACCCACCGTGTCTCTTATTGAGATTGAGACTGAAGAGGAGGCAATCAAGATTTCCAACGACACAGAGTATGGCCTTACGTCTGCCGTTTTCACATCGGATCTCAGGAGGGGCCTTCGTATCGCCAAGGAGATTGAGACAGGAGCTGTTCATATCAACAACATGAGTGTCCACGATGAGAGCGGACTACCCCACGGAGGAGCCAAGTCCAGCGGATATGGTCGTTTTGGTGCGTCGCAAGGTCTTGACGAGTGGGTTAGGTCAAAGACCATCACGTTCAAGAACTAGAGCTATTAAGTATTCACTTCATCACACCCTAGAAGGGGATCAAAGTAGCCCAATAGAATCATCGGTAAAAAAGGACAGCAGTGGCTCAGAACCCAACCCTGGGAACCTGGTAACTCGGATCAGTAAGGTTAGATGCCGCATCGCGTATGGCTTCAATGACTTTATACATGCCCTCATGCCTCAATGATGTCTATTTAAGATGGACATTCTTCAATTGACCAACTAAGGAGGATGAACCCCCGGCCAGGGTTTGGTGGAGGCAACCAATCTGCATGTTCAATTGATCAATGCCATACATCCGGATGTATGATGCTTGAAGCAGCAACAGTGGCAGTAGTTTCAACAGTAGTTTCAACCAGTGGAACTATAGCTATATGTTGAGATGAAATTGGTTTCGATTAGACTTGGTACCTCATATAATGACTTGAAAACAAAGGGTTGAGGTCTACAGAGAGCGTGTGGATGAATTTTGGGCATGCATATAACATAAACTGTTCAATTGATGCAAGGTACTCTACAGAAGGTTGGCAATGTCAATCTCTCAACGATCCTGCGTCAATTCCACACCCAGTGCCCTCAGACCACCCTTAGGGCGAAAGAATCCTCGAGCACTACTTCAAAATACTGATCAATTCCTAACGATTGTAGACATATACTAGCCGACCAACGACTTGTGAGTGATCGAAGCTATATTATTCCAACGTGGATGTATGTGTAGGGTAGACGAAACGACGCTGTTGCGATAAGGCACCTCACGTAATCAATCAATCGACCAATCCGCGATAAACGGAAATTTCAAGCCCATCCATCGCCAGCTAAAGCCGAACCCGCCAGCATAACCCAGCATTCATACAACAATCGCAAACTCGTCGACCTCGAATCCGCAACACACCTACATCGTAATAACCTCTCTTCCTACAACAAAACCGCCAAGATGAACTTCCTCGGAATGGGACGCCCTCAGCCTACCTCGGAGCAGAAGATTGCTGCCGTCGAGAGCGAGATGCGCATGATGGCCGACACCTACAACCGGTAAAAACTCGACCCTGAAAAGTGCTGCGTCGGCGGTTGCATCGCAAGCACGCAATGGCAATGCACCAAGAGGAATTCCAGGGCTAACTCGGACGCAGACTCCAGAACGCGTGCCAGAAGAAGTGCATCCCCAGCGACTACCGCGAGGGCGAGCTCAACAAGGGCGAGTCCGTCTGCCTCGATCGCTGCACCGCAAAGTTCCTCGACACCTCGATGAAGGTCAGCGAGATCATGCAGCAGCAGGGCCAGGCGCTCGGCGGCGGCGCTCAGCAGGGCGGCGGCATGTTCTAAGAAGCTTCCACGATATCGACAGAAAAAAAAACCACTTATTTGCCCACGGAGTGTATTAGATGGAAAGGACGGCGCGATTAGGGAGCCCTGACCTAGGAGAAGGGTCCGTGGTGTTGTACGACTATGTCTGGGAACCGTGTACGGGATAGATGCTTGGGTTTGGGATATCGGGCGCTTGCATCATGAAACCAAAGGCAGATGTATAAATCGAAGGCGTGGCTGTATAATATATAACCTGCAAATGGATCTATGGTAAGATCTTGATGGAAAAGAACACCTCCTCTACAAGCTAGCTCTGTGTCTGCGTTACACACACGCGCGCTTCAACGCCTTCCATGGGTAACCTATGCTATGATACTAATGTCCCAAAACTCCATGCCAGAAGACACACCAGGAAGACACACTCCAAATAGAAATGCTGCAAAAATTAAACTGACACTCATATCAAAGCGTTGAGCGTGTAATATCTGGCCCCGTTCCGATGCCGGTGAGAGACCTGAAGAGCCAATGCAGCCAGCCCTCGGTTTCAAGCTGGATCTTGAGATCATCGGCTCGCTTCTCCATGTCTTCCACCTGCCTCTCAAACGTGACGATGCCGTCTTCAACATCGATGACCTTTTGTAAAAGGGCGTTGATCTCATAGTCGAGACGAGCAACGAGAGTCTCGATCTCCTTCAGGCCCTCGGTAAGGTGAGAGCGCTCCTCGGCAAGGAGCTCGTGGGAGCTGATGCGCATGCGTTGACATGCCTCATTCAGCTGGTAGTAACGAGCATGGAGCTCCTCCTTATCCTTCGCGTAGCGATCATCAAGCAGCTCAACAGCCTTGAGCTTTTCTGTGACCCAAGGTTCGATCTCGTTCTTGATCCCGTCCATATGCCGGCTAAAGAACTGAGCGAGATCCTTGAATACCTCGAGACTAGCGGGGTCGCCAGCAGCGTCCTCGACATCAATGATCTCAGTCCAGCCCAAGACAGCTTCCTCGGCATCACCAAAAGACATGCGTCGCGGCCAGCGGTTCTCATTAAGGGTTGTTTCTGATCGATGGTCATGGATATGAATGCTGTGCCGGCGGAACAGCGTCTGTGAAGGCTTGTCTTTGAGCTCCGCAATTAAAACAGGTCCTTGGAGATCAGCCTCATCCACAAGAGACCCAACAGCCGATGGCGCTTTCGACAGCGCCTCTTTGCGCACATCGACACCGATGTCAAATATCTCTCCCTCTTGCTCGCGCTTATAACTGTCGCTAACGGGAGCAGAGGTTGGCTGGAAATCTACCGTCGAAGTCGAAGCGAAATGTGAAGTATGCGGAAGGCCAGGCATGACGCCCGAGTCTCCTCGTCTCATCGCAGCTAGATACTCCTCGGGCTTATTCTTCCAGGTAAAGGCTCTACCCACTCCTGGCATGGGCGTTGTGCCCGCAGCCATGGCAGAGTTGGTAAGACCCATGTCTGCAAAGTCGTCTCTTGTCGAGACTGACGGCCGGGTGTTGTGGCCTCGCAACCCCCCCCCGACGGCATCCTTGATGCGGCCAAAGCCAGAACGAGCGTCACTCATCTTGCCGGCAACACTCTTGAACATGTTCTTCCGCAAAGCATCTCTATCGCCCTGACCCTCAGCAATACTGGTTGCGGAGCCAGGGGGAAATGCTGAATAGATGCCGCCAGATTCTTCAAACCGCTTCACTTCTGCCTCGTTCTCTACAGGCGCCGAATGTACCCGTTTCTGGTTCGTGTTAGGGTCGTCGTCCTTCCACGGCACCCCGTTGCTCAGCTCTGGGCTATGATCTGGCAGTTCTGCAGGGGTTCTCCGAGGTTTGCCATGCCAAAGCCATTTCGCTCGCTCACCGTATGCTAAGCTGACGAACCTGTCAATGTCAAGGGTTTCGATGTCGGCAAGTCCTCCTTTGTCTTTACCCGACACCATACCCATGACAAGTTCACCCCTCTTGCCTCCTATTTCTGTGACCGTCGACTTGACTGCCCTTTGCACGCCCCATCCGTCTCCAGCAGCCGCCTTTGCAGATGCAGTATAGAGCTTGAGAAGCGTCTGGCGATCCAGCCTTCGTGTTTTCTCGAATTTCTGTGACTTTTGGAAGTGACCGATTCCACGCTTGGTGCTCTCGAGGTCGAACACATCTTTCGACACGGGCGCGCCATACCAATGAAGGCGGTTCCTCGCCCCCATAAACATGCCCAGCAGGGCCGAAACCGTTGTAGGCCCTAGAATACCATCGGTGGGCTCAAAGTTGTAGTGCTCAGCACCGAGCTCGATCCACCAGTTGTTGATCGCTACCTCAGTCTTGTCACAGAGCAAACCGTCAATGAACTCGTGACCCAACTTGTCAAACATGTATAGAGCGACTTGACATAGCTTAATGAGCTCTACCACTGCTTGAGTGACGGGTACTCGGTCGCTAGTTTTGTAAAGTTGAAGGAACTTTGTCTGTGTTGCCTCGGTTGGGTCCGAAAGGGTGAGGCCTGACCGCCCCGAGCACCCCAATCGTTTTAGATCCTCGTTGACAATGAATGATGAGCGGTGCTTTCGGATATCGCCTTCGGGTATAAGAATAACGGTGAGGGCCGAAGGAAAGCTGCTCAGGTTGGTCACCATAAGCTCACCCAGAGCAGTTTCCTTTGGCCTCGCATGGGAGTCTTGAATTGCCTGAAAATAGGCGCGTAACTTGGCGGGCCATAGATTCTCGTCGGCTGGAACTGAAAGAATGCTGACCGTCACCGAATGTTTCTCGTCGCCCGTGTAAGTGACGATGACGAGGGTTGGAGATTTCCTCGAACATGCCCATTGCTCGACTAGGTAGGACTCGTAACCGCGCAATGTCCCGCGACGCTCGACGACGCTGACATTACTATCATCCTCGAGGTAACTGCGCATGAAGCGTATCAGCACTCACGGCATCGTAGGTAGGAAGAAGGGTAACTGACCGAAAGGCAAAGGGGTCTGCAAACACGATGTGCTTTCGCTGCGGCGCCTGTTGCGAGGGTAAAGGCAGAGGCTCAACAACCTTATCATGGTCGTGAAGAGTGTTGGTTTCTACAGGAGCTAGTCCGCCATCTGAAGGGCTTGCTCGTGCGGTTCGTTGGGCTGGGCCCCTGGCGCTAACGCCTGCGAGATGCTCGTCGTCAACGCGGGCTCGAGGATCATAGGGAAATCGGAGAGCCATGTCGTCTGCACCAAGCCCTGGAGCTTGATTTGGTGTGATCAAGCTACATCATCAGTCGTCTCCGGGTAGGGGCTCGAGGAGTCTCGGGAGCTGGAGGCCTTTTGTTGGTGTTCAGTTTCAGGGCCTGCATGTGATGCAATAGCTTGGGGAGGGCCTTGCCTTAGCTCTGGGTACCTTACCTTCCAGGCCAGTTCCAGGTTAGCTGCGGGGCACTAGGTAATTCCAGGCGTACCCACGTGAACCTTGGTGGAACTTGGGTCACTACTAGTACCTTGGAGGAGGAGGGGATATATGGATAGGAAAGGAAAGCAAGTAAAGATGATGTTTTGAGGCCTGAGAGAACATGTACTTGAAGAAATCTAAGGTATTATGCCGTCTACGTTGCCTGACAGTAGAGGCCATATCGACTCTGATTGGCCCCGTTTTCATGCAAACCCTCGTGACTTTGAAGTACTACAATGTACCTACCTGCCCTGGGTCCTATGTTATCGATAACAATAGCGGGCCGGGGCTATCATGGAAGCCGTCACCCAGCTCCGGTCATTCGGACCTCAGACGACATCGGCCTTCAACAACGATAGCGCCTTTTTTCTTCCACACAACTACCTCATAAGCTTTTGGACCACTCTCCTGGGCTGCAGCGAACGACTTAAAAGCTCTATTTTGAGTCTCTGTCTATCACTATCGAAATTTCCCCTACACGACTGGTTGAACGATAACCATGGCGGGAGCGGACAACGACCATGTCTCCCCATTTGCGCCGCTCATGGTCGAGCTGGCTCGCATGAGAAAGTCCAATTTGAACGCTGCCATTGACGATGTAGATCAAGTTATAGATCTGCTCACTGCTGCACGAGAGCAGGTTGCTGGAGGTCCGTATCCATACCAGACTGCACTGCACCATCACCCGCTAACGTCTTGCCAGAACCAGACACAACTCGAATGGGCATGGCCATGATGACGCTGCAAAATCCCGTCAAGGCTCGCTTCGAAGCCATCACCCAAGATCTCAAGGAAGTCACAAAGGCGCAAAAGGCGTTTGGAAAGGCCTTGGACAAGGTTCGTCGCTGCTCGAACCATCGCGAGAGGCATCACTGACCGATTCAGGCGCTACCTCACAAAGAACTCCCCATGGAGACGGACGCCATGGCCGACCACCCAGGCCTGATAAACCGAGCGATAGCCATGCATCTTTTGCGAGAAGGACAGTTTTCCGTTGCCTCGACGTTTCTCAACGAAGCCCGCGATCACCCTCCACATCGCGAATCCCGCCGCTCGCCCCCGCGAACCGACGAAGACGGCGATGACGACATGGAAGACGACTCTGAAGAAGACGACGACGCCGACGCCGACGAGGATATCCGCAATCTGCACTCGGAGCATCTGCAAAGCAAATTCTCCGAAATGTACAGCATCCTCTCACAGCTCAAAGACCGCAACCTCGTCCCGGCTATCGACTGGGCCCGTGCAAACAGCCCCCAGCTAGAGGCAAAGGGCAGCACCCTCGAGTTCGAGCTCAGTAAGCTACAGTTCGTCTGGCTATTCAAGGGGCCCTCGGTCAATGGGCTCCCTGACGATGCCGAGCGTAACGGGCCCCTCGGTGCGCTCGTCTACGCCCGCCAGCACTTTTCCCGCTTCCAGGCCCGCCATCTGCGAGAGATCCAACAGCTCTGTTGCGCCATGGTGTACGCGCCCAACCTCTCCTCATCTCCCTACAATCACATCTTTGAGATTGATTCGGCGTTTGAGGATGTAGCCATGTCCTTCACCCGCGAGTTCTGTTCCCTGCTCGGCCTCTCTGCCGAGTCACCCCTCTACGTCGCCGTCACGGCCGGCTCCATCGCCCTTCCTCGCCTCATCAAGTACACGACTTACATGCGCGAGAAGAAGACCGAGTGGACGACCGAAAACGAGCTGGCGTTTGAGACACCGCTGCCCGAGTCCATGATCTACCACCCCATCTTTGTCTGCCCTGTCAGCAAGGAACAGACCACTCAGGACAACCCGCCCATGATGCTTCCTTGCGGTCACGTCATATGCCGTGAATCTTTACATAACATTACAAAGGCTGCGCGATACAAGTGCCCTTACTGTCCAACTGAGGGTCATCTCAAGGATGCCATCAAGATCAGGCTGTAGCTACTCGACGTCTCAAGCTATTACTCATAAAATACTCTAGAACAGTTTGTTGCTGTCAAGTCACTTCCTTTCTACTCTTTGAACTGGGAAATATGGCGTTGTTTGGTTACAAAGGTTTTACGCAGCCTGCTTGACTTTTATCTATGGAATCAAGAACGGAGAGCGGGAGTTTTGGTCTCTTATCTTCATGTTGTGGCTTTTGGGATTTGCATTTTACTTGGGTAGACGTCGTAGCTTTCCGTATCAAACCAAGCTGTTCAACCTGTCAGGTCCGAGCTACGCTTTGTGTCCATCACCGCGATTCATGTTTCACCGGATGAGAGTGTCTTGTACGACATTAGACAACGTCCTTGGTTTCATATGCTGTTATTCAACTATCACGTTTTGATAACCTGCTAAGCCCGAGATTCTCCCTTCGAGCTTCAAGCCATATCTACACTTCCCAGAGTCCATCGTCTTATCCCATCGTATTTTCCCTATGCAAGAATCTACAATCCAACTACCATCCATCAAATCAAATCAAACAATAACTCCCAGAGCACTCATTCAAATAATGAAGATGTCTTGAACGCCTGGTATGACTGGGTCTTGACATAAGAAAAGAAAAACACAAGATAGGAAAAATAATCAAAAGAAACTGTCCGGCATAGTCAGGGGATATCATCTCTTCGCCTTCTGTTCACGCCACTCCCGTTTGGTCACCGTCGGTCCCGAGCCTGCCCTTTCTGACCGGTGCCATTAAAGAGAAAATTTTTATATCCTTTCATAATTCATGTCGTTGTACAGCGATGTCCCCGAACACTTGTGCTCTCCGAGGACCATAGTTTCGTTCGTGGCCGCTTAATCAATAGTCATTCGGTTACCGGGAATCTGAGGCTTGACATCCTGCATGCTGATCGCATTGAGATCGGGCTTCTCTTCAACCTTGCGCTTCGTCGACAAGGCCCTGAGGTGAGGCTTCAGGCCACGATCAAAGTTGCGCATGCATACGATGGCGTTGGCGATGGTAAGGAGAATGAGGAGGATGGTGATGACGGCGAAGGCGGTCAGCGACCTGCGAACGGCCTCGTACGAGTTCTTGTGGCCAGGCTGGTAAATTCGGACCAGCTTGAAGAGGAAGTAGCTGAGGCCACCGAGGTAAAGGATGATGACGCACACCATACCAGGCTTGTTCTCCCTGCGTGTGAAGAAAGCGGCGGCGAGAAGGATAAGGATCGTGACGGGGATGGTGGCGATGGTCAAGGCGAATTCCGGATCGTTGGTCTCTGCAACTACAACAACGAACTGAACGATGAAGCCGAGGAAGAAGAAAAAATCGAACTTGAGCAGGGCAATGTAAATCTTCAAGACGTTAGCTCCTGTCAAGCTTTGGAGTTGGGAAGATGGCAAGAAAACGTACCTGATAGTGAAGAAAACGCTTCTTCATGCGGTAATCAGCACCAATGTTCTTCAGAATATCCCAGGCATACTCCTGGTAGATTTTCCACGAGATGAAGCCCATGGTAACAGTGGCTAGAGCAATGATGGCGGGGATAGCAACGAGATAAGGCCTGACATCACCCCAGAGCTCTTTAACCGTCATCCCGTCTTTGAGAGCACCTTTCTCCCCAAGGATATCAAAGGCCTCCTTGATCTGGTCGACCTGAATGGCAGTGTATACCATGAGGGCAAGGTTAGAGAAACAGACGCCAATGACCTGAATGGTGTTCTTCTGACGGAGTGCATCCCATACGACAACAAGAGTGTAAAGGAAACCGAAGATAAAGAGGGTCAAGAAAGTGGGAATGGTCTTGGACTGAGACTGGACATTGGGGTCCTTAATTTCAGAGCTAAGGTTGATCTGGAATTTGCCGAAGATGTAGCTACAAATGAGTGTCAGCAATAGGTATTGCAGAAGCATACTTGGGGAGAATGTATGACATACGCCTCGAAGCAAATACAGAGGATAGCCTGGAGAAGCGAAACGGCCATGAAGCTGGCAGGCCATCGTCTCTTGAGAAAGCCCATGTTGCCATTGTATGTGCTCGTGGCGGGAGCAGATGGGGTGAGGCCTTCTCGGTAGGCGTAGCCTTGATTGTAGGCGGGATCTACACCTGAGTTGTCGGCAAAGGTGGGCTGAGCGAAGGCGGCAGGCTGAGGAATGGGATGAGGAGCAGAAGCCGCAGCGAAGTCGCCATCATCGTAGGCGTTGTTATATTGATGGCCCCCATAGCCATAGCCGGTGTCGGCTCCGAGGAGCGACTTGCGAGATTCGAGTCGGGTAGCCATGTAGGACATATGCTTGACTCCAGCCGGGAGTCACGGAGGTTACGACGAAGAGGTGATGACGATGCTCGTCGAAATCGTTCGACGGCTGCTGGTTGACGATGCTGATGGATGAGAGAAGCTCGCAAGCAACTGGGCACGCGTGGATTCGGTCGGGCGGTCGTGGGCTAGTCTCCGTATCTGACGCGAGCCAAGACGCGGGGAATAGCGGTCGAAAATTATTAATGTTTGAACTAGAAATGAACAAAAGAGAGATGGTCGCGAGAAGAGGAGAGAAACGAGAGACGGCGACGCAATTGTTAGGGGAGTTGTGGTGTTGATGAGGCGATTTGTTGATGCAAACAGCCAGGGGAAGATAGGATGAGATGAGACGTAAGAACGGAGAGAAGAAAGACGAGTCTAGGTAGTTTAACGCTGCTGAAACGGGGCCGGCCGGGGGGCCAAGTTAAAGAGGTGGGATCAGTGGGAAGCTAAGAAATGGGAGGAGGC
>JAJODA010001045.1:0-22171 GCA_021730345.1 Fusarium cicatricum | reverse complement strand
GATGCGAGGGGGAAACGGGAGGATGGAGGTTAATGCATGATTATACAAGAGAGTCATGTAGGGTGACGCAGGGACATGAGAAGAAGGTTCTCGGTCTCAAACTCGATGCCGATAGGTATGTTGGCTTGCAGTGGCCGTGACATGTAGGGCCCCTTGTGGTGATTAGCCGGCAGTTCAAGATATCCTTCCAGATCAAGGGATCATGCCATTCGAAAATGAAGTTGGCTTGAGAGGCAAGACGATAGGTTCTTGGTGATGATGTAGTCCGACAGATCTCTCGTGACGCTACGGATGAATCTTCTCTGAGCGCCAGCAACGGGAGGGATCTCATAGACGCATCTGTTCACATATGATGAGGAGAGGTTGCTGGTCGTCGGAGAACCTTCTCCCTCTATAGACAGACGAGGTGGCTCTGAGTACATTGGCAGTAGTTCAGTCACCGTATACTCGTCACAGCCAGCTTTTGCATACATGGCCAGCCTAGGCGAAGCAAGGCTACGCAGTCTCGCATTCAACTCAGCGTGCCAGATGAAGGTTGTCGGTCTCGAAGAGCACGTCGCCTCAAGTTCGTCTAGGTGTCTAGAAAGCCGCGACTCGCGATAAACGATCATGCTCCTAAATACAGTCATTGAAAAAGCCGACTTGGTACCAATTGACACTCGGTATTGTAAATATGGCTAAATAAAGTTTGACAACTCTTAACTCAGTAATTGATGGTTCGACCTAGTCTGGACGATACGTCTATCACAACTCTAACGTAATAGACTAGAATGCGAGTAACCTTATACAGGATCTTGATCCAAGAGTTATTGTTCGAACAAGAGATAGATGAAAAGGACGTGACAGGCATCCTGTAAACCGAGAGTGTCTTTGTCCACGCAGTAGTGATCTGGAAACACAATCTGGAGAAACGAAAAGAAAGCATCATTCGTGAATGTCCGTATATGGCGGCTCTATTTCAGCGAAGACTCCATAAAAGTCGCTCGATCGGCGTACAGGCCAGGCTACCCGTGAGTCTCATTGATAATGATGGCGATTCCCTGACAACAGACCGTCGGTTACTTTGAAACTGCCAGTATAAACAAGCTTCCCAGACAACTACTCAGTCGGTTCGTTACGATGTTCGAATATTGGAGTCGAGTGGGTTCCTCGAGTTTTCATCACGCCAGGCCTCATGATGAGCCAGAATGTCCTCATCCAGGAACAACTGAAATATTCTGACTTGACAGACTGCTTAGGTCAAGCCAAGATAGTTCCATCGATTATACAATGGTGGTTGTTAACCGACCAGTCTTTGCTAGATAACTATGTTCGGCTCTTGTGTCGTATGCCAGGAAAACCCCTTGATCAACACTCCTTGCTTTTAGTTCTGCGCTTGAGCGCTGTATAGACTCGCTATTTTCTATTGATCCGCAAACATCCCAGTTGGAACATCTTCAAGAAAGGTGGGCGTTATGAGTCAAATCCGTCTTCGGCGTTGTTTGGTGATGACACTGGTCCTTAGTTATTGTACAGCCAGACTACCCACGATGGCTGGCAAACAGGGCTTCGTTTAATGAAGAACGAAGCTCATGTCTTAGTCACACAAATCTCATGATGACTTATTCCGTGGATGGGGGGTGAATGCAATGTTGTGGTGTTGTTGAACTAGCCAAGAGGACCCCGAGAGGGTCAGGCCATACTACAAGTAAAAAAGGAGGGAACCATTAGTAGTCAAGCCGGTGAAATAAAAACACAGCTGGCACTTGAAGACTTATAATAATTATCGTAGCGTTAGTCTGACCTCCAAGTATTATAGACTAAGCTTTACTTGAGGTTTTAGGTGATCTTAGATAAGTATCTACCACTTGTTATCCTGGGGTAGGGTGGTCACTCGCGCACGGAGCCCACGCAACATACCCTGACGTGCCCGACTACACCATTTAACAAAGAAACCCTTTCCCGGTGAGCATAATCAAGAGGGAAAAAGTAAACGCGTGGGAACGAGCAGGATTCGAACCGTGCGACATAAGGCTGACAAAGCCAATACTCTACCGCTGAGCTATCGTTCCATCGAACCTAGCTTCGTGTAGCTAAACTCTAAAGAGTTGGCACAATGCATGCGCTGCAGGGTAGCTCACTTTTGAGGTCGCGGCTCGGTGTGACCGGTGATGTTGGCAAAGCGGTCCAAGCTGCTCACGCTACTGCATTGATTGGTTGCTGATTGTTCGCCCAGACCTTGGCTGGCGATGACAGCCCAAGAGGACCTTGGATCTCCTTGGCGACTTGTTGTAAAAGTGACGTTTTGCTGTTGTTTTCTCGAAAGAAGGCGAGAGAGATGAGGGACATGAATGACTGTAGACTGCTAGCAGTGAATATGCAATTCTTATGTTCTTAGGGTGATGCACTAAGAGCAACCCGTGTTGTGAGTTGAATGCTCTAGGTTGAGTTGGTTCATACCTAGTGTACCTAAGTTAAATCGGAGCGGAGCCCAGTCTTGCCGGCCCCTCCACCGCCAGCGCCCGCTCGGCTGGGGCCATGCCCATGATGGCTAGGTACCTTGGAATGGGATATTCCCTCCCGTCCTTCATTCTTCCTCCATCAACCCACGCCCTCCTATCAAATCCGCTCCTCGCAAATCGCAAATCGCAAATCGCAAATCGCAAATCGTCGCCGGCTACAGCGTTTCGCGCTCTCCTAATTCCGCATCGAAATGCCGTCTTGTCACGTCTGAAATGTCGTGTCCCGGTCTCCTATCGACAACGACCGCCCGCCGCATCCTTGTGCATTCCTCAACATCCGACGTCGCCTCATTCCTAGATCCTGGTTCCCGCCTTTAGCCTCATCCTCAGCTTGACCACCCCGACGTCGATATCCTATTCACTGGGCCCATTTACCACCATGATCATGGCCCTTCCCACGATGCCTACCGCGGGTAGAATAGCGACTTTCCTGTCGGTCCTCGCCTGCATCCTCACTGCCGTCCTCGCCCAGGACGATGTCCAAACCTTTGCCGAGGAGAGCGATGTCCCGGACTGGGCCACAGCGAGCGCCATGCAACTCTCCTTGTCGACCAGGCCTGGACTTCAGTTCACCGTCGTTCCCTTGACTCAAGACATGGGGTTGAATAACTCCAAGTCCGCCCAGGTACGCCATTGGAACCCCGATAGCTTGTGTCTCATCTGTAATGTTGAGCCCGAATGCTGACTCTGCTTCAAGATCGTACGCATCAACGGGAGCATGATTCCAGCCGACCCTTTTAATTACAACACGATCAACAAAGAATCCGACGTGGCTTACCTATCATGCGACGAACCAAAAGACGACTCCTTCATCCAACCCAACAAAATGCTCATGGACCTGATGCAAGTCAGGCCCAAGATCAAAGCGATTGTTTTATACTCTACGAGCCAGACCTGGTGCTCATTCAACTACGCAGGCGACCTAGATTACCATAGCATCCTGTCAATGGCCGACGGCGGCGAGGCTATGCAAGCGTTAAACTACCTAAACCGCACCAAGCGCGGCGAATCCGTTAATGTGGCCATATTTGGCAATACGACAGATGAAGGCGTTGCCTCGGACGAGGACTCGGGCAAGACCAGTCCCGCCGCGGCCATGAGCATATTGTATAGCATCACCGGCCTCATCACTCTGCTATTTCTGGTCATCATAGGAACAGGTGCTGTCAGAGCCCACCGATATCCCGAACGATACGGGCCACGCGGCGCATTTGGAGGGCGGCCACGGCAAAGTCGCGCCAAAGGTCTTGCCCGAGCTGTGCTGGACACGATCCCCATTGTCAAGTTTGGAAACCAAACACCGGCGAAGCCGGATCCCAACTTGGAACTGGAAACGGGGGCCAACGATGGGACTGACGCTGTGACTCAGCGGTCTGCTTCGCGTCTTAGTGAGGCTCGGCAATCTGATACGTCCCCAGTGGCAGGCGTGCACAACGATGCCGTCTCGGCCGGAGCTCGAGCGTCGTCATCTCCCGAGGATGCCGAAGACAAGGATGACGATCATCTGGGATGTTCCATCTGCACAGAAGACTTTACGGTTGGCGAAGACGTCAGGGTGCTGCCATGTAAGCACCAGTTCCATCCAGCATGCGTCGACCCGTGGTTGATCAACGTGTCCGGGACATGTCCGCTCTGGTAAGTTTTATCTTTGCCTGCCGTAGACTGACTTGGATGAAGCTTCTGACAATGCTGATAGCCGTTATGATTTACGTCCTGGAAAGGGACACGCGTCTCAAGAGCACACTGCCGGGGATACTAATGCGCTGCCTCCCCCTTTGGCCTTGGAGGGTGCCGAGAACGATGTTCCTAATGCGTCGCACCGTAATCGCTTATCTCGGTTCTTTGACATTAACCGGTTACGAGAGGGAACGGTTGAAGAGCAGATGGAGGCACTGAGGCGGATGCGGGCAGAGACTGATGAAGCTGAGCACCAAGAAGCTGCAGTGGCGGACGGCGAGTCTCGAGGGCAGAGCGCAAGGTTTGCGGCGAAGCTCAGGGACAGGTTCCGCATCCGTACTCAAGCTCAAGGCGGTGAAGAGCATGACAGTCAGAGATAACAGACAGGGCTACTACTTGGAAGGCGCCCGGAGATTCGACATGGCAGAGATGTGATCGCGTGGCCAGTTCGCGGAAATGTGACTGGAGCGTGGCCCTCGTGTGTTGTCGACGATCTCGATCTTTTCATTCGATAATCGAAGCGGAAAGCATCTGCCTTTCAAAGGAAGGGATGTTCATGCGCAAAGCCAAGAGGAAGAGCTTTCGTTTAGGTTCGGTGTTAGGACGGGTATTATAGGGGATGATCTGGGTTTTGGATTCGACAATTTGGAAGCATGGCACGGCGTTACAAGGGATACACATGGGGATCTGCACTCTGTCGAGAGGAGACAAAAAGCCACGATTGACGGTCAAATTGGGGAACGGTTTACAGGTGTACCATACACACACGATACCTTGCATGAGATAGTTCCGGTACGGTCCAAAAATGGATCGTGGTTAAGCCTAGAGTCATGGGAAACTAAGAGAATGGCGTGTTGGGTCGCGCACAATGACGATGAATGGACACAGCGATGCTCCCGTGCTCCCCCTGATGACGCATGTTGCGCTGTAGTGAACATTACTACCAACTGCCTCGAGTCAGTAACGACAGGGTGGACGACAGTGCTTGAATTAAGGGCATTAGCACCTCCAAGAAGCAGCGCATAATTGGGCTCCTCGTAATGGCGCACCTAGAGCTCTCCTCCGTCAGCGGCGAGCAATAGTCTTGTGCGAGAAGCCGGACGAGGCACGTGGTTTATGCCAAGAGTAACCGCGCAAGAGGCTGACTCCTCTCCTTTGGCGTCGAAACTGATGAATGTTCTACAGATCGTCTATTGCTTCCATGGCGGCGGCCTGTGGTTGGGGCTTGACGCCTTGTGAAGATCTGCCGAGCTTGGCTGTAAAATACGTAGTCCAACCGAGAGCCTGTGTCACCGGAGAATTTAGCAGCAGCATGTGGCCACCAGGAGATTAACCACCGGGGGATTAAGTGATTAAGCTTTGAGGGGAAACGGGAAGGCTGCTTCCGAGGACATGGGGACGAAGTTGTCGATGCCACGGCAGGGATGAAAGGGCGTGATTTGTGAGTGTCGAACGTCGAACACATCATTTGTGAGCGTATCGGTCAAGATCTCCGGGATGGTTGAGCAATACACGTGGACGGAAGGGAACTAGAAGACGTGGAGGTTGCAATGTTCTCATATCGGAGAGGAGAGGAAGTTAAGATGAGGACATGTTCATGCAAGTGAAGCGTAATGGTTGAGTGGGAGCTCTGAGATGGAACGCCACGCTAAAGAGCAGTGACATGCAGCTGCAATTAAGCTGCAACTCACCGACAATCCTGCCGCGAGGACGGGCAGTGATTCTCGTATGCATCAGTTCCTAGTTCCCAGTTCCCTCCTGTTGAACAATGAGCTCGAGTGGCTTTGGAGCACTCCTCTCGATGGAATGATTGAGCTCAGACGGGCCCTGGCGCCTATCTCCTCGCTCGGCAGACCAAGACCCAGCCAGCTGGTAAGCGGAACGACCCGGCAACAAACATTCGATAGTTATCGTGAGGGGATCAACTTCACTTGTGCTAGCTTACGATTAGTGTAGTGTTATTCGTTGGCGCTCACGGGCAAGGTTTGGAGCTATGCAAGGATGGATGTGGCGACCGGTCAATCCGAATGGTAGGGCTCCCCAGATATATGGATTTCGGTCTCGGGTAAAAGAGGTGCTTCGAGGGCATCATGTTCAAGTGTGGGAGGCAAAACGACAATACACCTCTGGAGGGGACGGGATGAGGAGGATGCGCACGTGGCAATGAAGAACAGCAAGGGTCTCAACACCTCCATCCTAGAGAGAATGCATCAATGTTTATAGTACATGGTACATGAATGCTGGAGTTGTATTAGATCTAAACATGGTTACTCTCGAGAGTGACGGGGATGCCAGCTTGTTCTGCCCCTTGCTACCTTGGAAGAGCGGCATATACGGGCTCGACCAGTTAAGGGCAGAACTGCAAGAGGCTTCTGCCACCACACATCCACTTTCCATGATTCCTGTAGGCGATGCCAAGTCTCTAAAACTGACACAGACATAGAGTTCCCCGACGTCGGTCGGACGCGGCGCCGCGTCAAATAAGAGTCTGAGAGGGGTGTGTTTCGGACCCGGATGGGAGCCGAGCCAGGTCTGGCCGGGTCTGGCCCCTGGGAGGCGAGGGGTTTCTCTGACGGATAAACGCGCATGATTTATAAAAGAAGGGGGGTTATGCTGAGAAAGTCAATGTTGAGGCAAAGAAGGGATAACAAGTCATTGCGATACCACAAGGTATCAACCCAGAGATCCCAACGGCACTGCTACTCCACGTATAACCCTGCAAGTCTGGGGTTCTCCATTTACTTGCAGCAGTGTTGAGAATCATACGTGATTGGTCGGCATGGTTCCTCCCAGGCCACTCTAGATCGTGGCTTGCCGGGGTAAGCAGTTGGAGTCACCAGAAGGCGGGGGGAAGGAGCTCCCCGCAAGCACACCTCAAGCTGTAGATCGTAAGGTGATAGGTGGTATTTCCTCCAGAGAGATGGAGTGAGACCTCACCAAACCAACTCTCTCAAAAACTGCAACCAGACGACTGCGAATCGCTTGGCGCCCGCAATCTATCGGCACGATGAGATCGAACGTCATGGACGGGACGGGGATACCCTCCGCTACGCCCAAATGTCCGTGAGCTGCCTCGTAGCGTCGTCCGCCAAGGAACATGCTCTTGTCGTGGCGTACGGTACTTGGCAGTGATCTTGAATGATTTGCAAGCCTCCCACCGCCCGCTAATCTACAGTACATACCGATTGCGAATCGGCCATCTCCCCGCGCTGCGCAGAAGCCATGCCGCACGGGAGGCATCAGGAACATCACCGCGACATCTTTTTCCGATAATGGAAGACGCCGGTGTTGGCTGATGGGTGAAAATGGAGGCCCAGCAGCAAAAGAAAATAAGTGCTGGCATCTCGACATCCATCCACTTATTCGACAAAGACATTGTTGTAAGTTTGAGACAAAAGAAAAGACTCCCTTGACTCACAATCAAGCTCCAGTACCGCGATCTAGGGATCTCCCCCTTCAATTCCAACAACAGTCCCGCGTTTCTATAAACACAAGTCGCTTCCTTGGTTCCTCAACCTGCCTCGTATCCGCGGACTCATGGACTCGACAGCATTGACTCTATCACAACCAGCAAACTTCATCACGATCGCCATCTTGATCACGACGACGAGTAGGCAATCCTACCACACAAAACAACAAGAGGCTGTCAGCTCCGAGTGCAACTTGAACAAAACTCTCACGCCCACCCCCGACCCTGCGCCGTCTCATTGCAGTTACGTATCCACACACCGTCCTCAAGCACTGTCGTTTATCGTGGCCCCCTCCAGCCCGTACATGGCTTGTGCACTTCCATCAGTGGCATGGCCAAGTATCTAGGCGCCACTCCAACCTTATTGCTCACCTTTGACCCTCCAATGAGTTCGCGTCCTTACTCAGGACTGCCGCCGGTTCCCATCTTGTTGGGCAGTCTTCGTACTTGAGCCCGTTGTCTCTCTTCCCCAGAACTCGGTCCTCACTTTGGTCTTTGCGGCTGAGTTTGGTCCGTCCACAGTGCACCCGCGAATTGCGCTGTGCTCTTGTAGCATCTTTGGCTACTGGTTCCCAAGTTCAAGAACCCTCAAGAACCCTCAAGCTCCCCTGGGCTTGGCCATCCTTAACGCCTTTCCCTTCCCTTGGAGTTCGCCACATTTTATACTTTGGTATCCTGCTACTTCTCTCCCCGTTCCCCTTGCCCTGATTGTTGTTCTCCATTCTTCTCTTCGTCCGTCCGCAATTTCTTAGCACAGATTGGACTTGTTCTTCTTGGCCGGGTCCCTCAAGAAAGCCTCCGAAAGCCTCTTCTCTTCCGCTATTAATACTACGCCTGCCCGTCTCCTGCGGTGAGCCGGGTTGGCTCTATTCTTCGTACCGCCTTTGGGCCTGAAGCTTCGAACCCTGCTATTCAAGATCGCCCATCATGGCTCCAGCTTTAACACTAGAGCCTCGACAAGATGTTCATGCACCGAAAAAGGTGCCACTGGGTGGTGATATCATGTCGCTTATCGTCTCCCTCGCTGCCGTTACCGTATTATCTGCTTTTCTCTGTTAGTTTCTTCGTCGTAATGTTGCCCGAAGCCGCAAACTAACTCTTAAAATCAGCTCAAAGAATCCTTGCCGTCAGATCATGGCGGAGGATCCCCTTTGTTGTATGGCGTAAGTCACTATAACTCAAAAAGTCCGGTATGAGTCGAGAAGGACTTGCCACTGACCATTATCAAAACAGTTGTCTTCGCCATTTACATCGACTCGTATCTCTTCGTTGTTGTAACAGCCATTCTTCAACAAGTGTTTGGTGTCAACACCAGCTTCGGTATATGCCATGGAGCCATCTTGTTGTGTCTTGTTTGTTACGTGACGACAAAAATTGTAAGCTATCCAACAGGGCTGCTCGAGTGCTCGTTTGCTAATCGGCCTAGCTTATCTATGTCTTCTTGGTTGAGAAAGCGGTAAGTAGTCATCGGAAGAGTCACAGGATTGATATGTCTAACAAGCAATAGTATATTATCCGAAGCTCGACGGTTCGGAGGTCGAAGTCGAAGCTTTACCTGTTCAACATGATAACTCTGCTTGGCGGTTTTGTCATTGTGGTTATCCTCAACTTTATCTAGTAAGGCACTGATCTGAAAGGTTCGCATAGTTTGACTAACTTTCGTCAGCCGTATCGCCAGGATTGTGAATGGAGAGTGTTTCATTGGCATGAGAAGCATCTCTATGATCCCTCTCATTTCCTTCGACGCCGCGGTGAACGTTTACCTCACTATTCTCTTCCTCATTCCCCTCAAAAGTCAGTATCTGCCGATCCCTTCAAACTATACCAACGCCCTTCTAACGACGACACAGACCTCTACTCGTTCAAAAATCTGCCCAATACTAGTTCAACTGCTCGTCTCCGCATGATCGCATTTCGAACTTTTGTAGGCGCATGTTGCACCCTGACGAGCAGTATTGTGTACGTATTCTGCATCATTCGTATTGGATTTTATCACTAACACGCGACTTAGGAACCTCACTGTTCTGATGGTCCTTAACGGCGAGCCCGGCTGGGTCTGCCTCATGTGCTGCAATAGCGACAGTATGCTCCACCGCTTGGCCCCGTACTAGTATTTTATTGACCGAGTGCAGTCCTCTTTTCCGCGATCGTTATTCAATGGATCACATCTCGCGACAGCGCTGGTTCTTCGAGTCAACCTGCCTCCGCCGTGGGCGTGGACAGCCGCAATGCTCCACGCCGACCGTCTATGGCGCACCAAGTGAGCGGCGCGAGACAAACTCCCTCTTCTCCCCACGATACCGATGCCGAGATCTCTCTCGTCGCCTCTGTTGCTGCGCGCTCCTCATCCGAAGATAGCCCGGGTGTTGAATTGGCCAAGATCAACACGGAATCAGGGGTAATGGTTACTACCACTATCCATCGCCAGAGCGTACCGACCACCGCGTTCGGGCTTGAGGTGAACAATGGCACAGGTGGGGGTAGCATCAGGCCCGACAGCGATAAAACACTATACGGGTATCCCCCTCGATCGATGAACTACGCGATAGGCCCTGTCGAGGTTACTGAGCCGCCTCGAACACACATCACCGGAGGCGCCATCCGTTCGAAACCAAAACCAGATGTATGATTGTCCAGCGTGTTGGCGCAAGGACGAGAAACTGTAATCGTGGATGCATCGTCATGGCGGCGTTTCTTTGGTTATTTACAAGAGCATGGGCTCGGTAGAGGAGTTAGTTGCTTGGGAAGGGGGCCCATCACCCATGGGTCAGGTGAAGAAGCATTCTGTTTGTTTTTGCGTAACATAATCAGCTCAGTCGGATATACCACCACCTGGAGTTTTTAGACATCCAGCATTAGCCAGGGGAGATGGATGAGCAGGCTTTGAGCATTGCCGAGTCGGAGGATACCCTAATTCTGATGGAGGCATGGGTTTGAGAGCGAGTTCCAATTGATACCAATTCTATCTATGCCTTATCATTTCAAGGAAACATATGTCTAATGACCGCATTGAACTGCACGTTCCGACTTGAGGCTGTTGACCCTATTATGCCGTAACTTATAGCCCGAGGCTCATAGAGTTCCTACGGCGATAAAGAGCTGAACACGGTGCATTCCACCTTGAGTTGACATGCCAGACATGATATAGATCTCAGATTGTTGCCTGGAGATCAAGTCTTCAACCCTGAATTCCAAACCAAGGTGAGACATGACATTCAGGGCATGTCAATCACAAAATCAGTCACTAGGTAAACAAACAAAACCAGAGGCATTACATCACGATCGGAGAAGGATCAAACATTGAGCAGTAAAATCGCCATTTCATTGTCATCATAGCTCGTAGTGTTAACTGCGTGCTGGGTCATGCGTCTGTCCGCCATGGCCCATATTCTATCAAACTGCCGTAGAGTCCAAAAAGTAGCCGAGAATCCTCAAAAACTCGTCCATGTTTTTTTCAAAAGCCTTTTTTTGAGAACCCCGAGCAAAACAAGGTAAGCAAACCGCCCTTGTAAGGAATTTGGAACCGAGTTCAGGTCCAAATCCAAACCACCTAGATGCAACATATGTACAGAGAAGTCGACGTGCGCCATCCTGATAACCGAATTTTCCCTCCGAACCCCCTGAAAGCCGTGCTGGAATGGTTGGGTATCCCCTAGCGAGTGTACAAGAAGTGAAAGAAGCTGTGCAACTCTGCTCCAAAGCGTCATCGCTTAGGCAGAAGCGTACTTCTGGCCGAAGGTGCTGAGCTCAGTCTTGGAGGACATGAGGTTGCCCTCAGCGACCATCCAGTACGCATAGGCATCGAGGTACTCGAGAGCCTCAAGGCGGGGAATGGCCTCCTCGAGCCACTTAGCAATGGCCGCGTCATCTCCCTTAGGAGCGAACTCGGTCAGCCAGATGGGCTTGCCACCGCAGAGCTTGTGGGCCTTGTCGAGGTATTCAAACAGGGTCTCGCCGTACTGAACCTCAGAGTACCAGTGGACGCTGCAGAAGTCGAAGTGGCATTTCTTATCCTGTGCCTCGGAAGCAGCGATGAAGCCCTCTAGCCACTCCAGACCCTCGCCCTTCAGGCCACTGTTGCTGATGGAAGGGGCGCTGATGAGAGCCTTGCCGGCGTAGTCGTTGAGAAACTCAACGTGCTTGGCAGCAGCGGTGGAAGGATCCATGTTGGCCTGGCCACCGTTGTCGGGCTCGTTGAAGCTGAAGATGGCCTTGGAGCCGTTGCCAAGGCACTTCTCAACGTTCTTGGCGAAGCGGTCGGTGTGGGTGGGGGTAGCGTCCCAGAGGGTAGGAATGAAATCGTACTTGGAATCGAGGTCATAAGACTCAGAGTCCCAGTTGTAAGCCCAACCACAGTTAGAGCAGCTGGAGCCGAAAGCGGTGGCCAGCTTGACATCGTTGTAGGCAATACCTCGCTTGTGGGAGAAGCCGACAGAGCCGCCGTTGGAGTTGGAGTCAGACTTGGGGCTGGTCTTCTTAGGAGTAGTCTTCTTGGGAGTAGTCTTGACAGGCTGCTCCTTGAAAATGGCCTTGCTAGGCTCAGCAGCGGGGGCCTCTTCCTTGGGGGACTTGGGAGCCTTGGGCTCGGGCTCGGCGGCCTTGGAGGGCTTGACGACCTGGGCGAGGGTAGTCTGCTGAGCCGGAGCGGGAGCGGGAGCGGGAGCAGGGGCAGGGGCCTCCTTGTTGGCGGACTCAGGGACAACGACTGCAGCGGGCTCCTGAGCAGGAGGCTGGTAAGCGTCGACGGGAGCAGCCTGGGTAGCAGCAGGGGCAGCAGCCTCCTGGCCGGCGGTGGCGTAGACGGTTTGCCAGACAGTGACCCAGTCGGTGTGCACGACGCGCTTCTGGAGCTGGTGGATGTGACGATGAGAGTCGAGGGCGATAGCCTGCTCAAAGAGAGCGGCAGTCGCGGTGAGGATAGCGAGCTTGTTGGCGATCATCTTGACGGATGTTTGCTGGTAAAGCCGTGTAGAGGTAGAGATTGGAATGAGTTGTAGTGTTTTCTTTTGTTCTTGATGTCGTAGAATGTCAGACGCTGTGGTGAGTGCCGATTTTCAGAGAATGAAAAAGAAGTTCGTTGGGATATGAGCTGGTTGATCACTGTCACTGGGACGAGTATTGAGGCAACACAACAACACAAAGGCAACGAAGATCAGGGTGATAGATGTACCGGCACGGCCGAAGAGAGAGGTAGGCAGTCTTTCAAAGACGCGAAAATGAAGGGCAAACGACAAAGTCGAGGGATGAAAACACAAACAGACTGAAGCTGGTTGAAGGAGGGAAGGGAAAAGCGGAAGACGAGGGGGAGTTCGAGGGTTTTTTAACAAGGAGTGCTTCACCATGAGTGAGAAGTTGTGGTACGGCGGTTGTGAAAGGGGAGCTATGTACTTTTCACGAGGCGAGAGGGGAAGTACCAAAAGCACCATTTCACAAGCACAAAGCTACCTCTCATTCTCACCTGAGACATGTACACTTCTATCCGACGCGCCCATGCCCCCTTCCTGGGCCACCTGCGCCAGGGGTTTCCTCCCGGACTTGGAAGAGCCTCCACAGGGACAAGCCCCACCAGCGGTGTTCCAAGAGCCTCCACTGCAGGGCGACGGTTTTAAGGCGCCTCCAGCGGGGCTAGGGAAGCGGTCTTGGGGGACTTTTGCTCCCTCATTGGTCGGATAGGGAGGTCTTGGCGCTCGAATACAGCGGGGCCTGGTGGGTGTCCCCGAGAGCTAACGCCAGGAACAAAGCTTTCTGCCAGGGGCAGGCACATTCGGACGGGCAGGTGGCGGTACATCCGAACAGGGAAGAAGCTCAGTGCATCCGATTGGATAGTTTAACCCCTTCTTGCCCAAAAGTCAAAGGACGACTTTGGCAGAAAGAGCATGGGTCAACGTGGCAGTGGCTGCGATTGCACGATGCGACCACTCACAGCGCGTTTTCCAAGAGCAACATGAAACGGCCGCAAACAGCGATTCCGCCGGCCCTTGCACCGTCTTGTGAGTTACTGCAGGTCCTAGCTCGGTGCTTGGGTCGTCCTGCAGGAACAAAGGGAGGCACGGGAGGCTATGTAGGAGGGAGGAAACAAAGAAGCAACCTGATGATCCAATGCCTGAGACGAGAGATGATTCCAGTGCTTCTCACTATCTCACTAGCCATCATCTGCCCGAGCATGATTGACCGATCCCTCGACACTTGTTGACTCGGCGATCCACGTCAAGTTCAAGTGTCCACCCTCGGCACTGCAAGGAATTACTGTGCTTGAATAATTAGACATTTTTTGGGGCTCGGGAACGCACGCCATGGGGCCTCTGGGCGAGAATCTTGTTTTTCCAAACCTCCACTTGGAGTTCAACGACAAGACATGGCTTGTCCCCATCGGTCAAAGCCGTGACGGGTCTGGCTTAGCTCAACGGATTCAGAGCCTTAAGCTGAGGTTTGTTTATCCGACCAAGGATGCGAGTCTCGAGGTTATCCGCGACCGTCTCTGCTCCCGGCCCAGTTTCTCAAACCTTGCCTCGACGTTCCATTCCAGAGCCATGACACCACGATGCACGATTTGCTCCGCATGACGGCCATGGTGCAACTACTCGTCGCTCAGCTCAGAGCAGATGCAAACAGAAAAATCGATAGTCTCAGTCTTGCTTGGCTTCCCACTAAACCCAGCGTGCCCAGCCCCTCGGAACCAGGTCCAAGAGCCACGTCGGCTGCTATACCGGTTCCCGCTTAGCATCCACCTGGTGAAACCTTTAAGCGAAATTACTCCCGCCGCCACGGGGGCATCCAAATCATCCCGTCTGTTTAACCCACGTCCACCTTGTCAATGTATGTCAAGTCAACCGGCATGTCGGATCGGATCTTCTCACGGAAAAGGATGAGTGAATTTTGGAAAAGCTTGACCTCGATCAAAGGAATGGGGAGGGTGGCATAAAACTCTCATCTCCACAACACGGCCGTCTTCTATCTCGGGGTGCGATCTACATATTCCTCTTTTAGCCATGGACTTTGTTCTCAACATGCAAGCAGACATCAAGAGGGTTGCATTCTCTGCAGTTGCCCGCAGGGAACAAATGCGCTCTTTGTCTTGTCCGAGGCTCGCTTTGCTGGCACCTTGGCACATGGGCTTACATGTGGTCGTGGTGAGCTGGCGTGATGCTGTCAGCGCTTCTCTGATGGTGCTTCTTGTGCGGTTTCGTCTTGACGACAGTGTGTTTTCTTAACCCGACCTCCCTGACCCTATATGACCTAACCCCCCTTTGATAAGTTAACCCCCTCAGAGTTTCCGTGTCTCAAACTACACTGGCATATTCGAGCTGACGGTCTCGAGGCACAATGTATAGGGTATGCGACTTTGGACTGGACGTCAACGTTGTACCATGGCGGAGTATTATCTCCAGAAGAAAAGAACTGGGCACTATGTAATCGATGCCTCGTCATCGTGATTTAGAGGGTGCGGTAGCTTGCTTGGCGCGAAGCTCAACCGCCTCGCACATGCAGGTGAGATGAACTGGCTGAGCTACGTGCTCTCAAAGAGCGGTACGTAGTTGAGAATGCCAACCGACTCAACCGTTCGTGGCCTCTAGGTTTATGCGGGCCCAACGTCCAGGATGGAAGCGGGAGATTGGGTTGTGACTTTCGCGATAAGGTAGCGGAAGCGCCCGCCATGGAAATAGAAGCGCCCCGTGACGGTTGACTTTGCGCGCGCTTGTTTTCGTTTCGGAAGCGAGCCGATCAGAGCCAGTCGCGGAGACGCTGTCTAAATTAAGGTAACGATCCAAGATGACATCACGCTTTCAAGCTGGACCACTTCCTCATGTAAGTTTACCATCTTTGACAATTGTTTTTATGTTTCAACCTGTTCAAACTCGTCGTAGTACGGTTCCGAACGAACGCCTTGCCCCGCTTACCTTAAGCACTGATAGCAACGTGCAGCTAGGCATTGAAAAGGCGCAACTTTGCAGCAGTGAGTGCTTGCAAGTGTCACCTTTACACCACTATTGGTCCCATTAAACGGTAGCCTGCTCAGTCCATCGCCGGTATCATGGACAAGCAACAACATTCACTCATGGTCGGGTTAAGGTTAGTCCACGGATCATAAGCTGTCCAGTAGGAGACAGGGATGAGCCAGCACCTCTGAGCTGCCTGGCTCAAAAAGGGAATGATGGTGCGAGAAGCGGCGGATTGATGACCCGCCAGCTGAAGCGCACTGCCACCACCAAATGACACTCAAGCAATGACTGATGATGGAAATAGAAAGTAACCAAAATCATATACTGTACTGCAATTAATACCTGACAGCAATTGCCTTAGACAGACTGCGGCTGGGCAAAAAGCCACCGCGTGATACCTTATTCCAAGCCAGCGCCCACACGTGACGAAGCAATCCCCTGATTCGCCCAAGCTACCCCCAACTTGACTCTCTCAGCATGGTAGCTTCTTTGAGTCCTCATTTGGAATCTCCTGTAGCTCGCCCAACTTGACCTTTTCAAAGCCTATCGATGGATGTAGAGACCACAACTCTCGACGACCAAAAAGATCAACTACAGAACAGCACCATACGCATCAAGTAGCCTGCCAGAGCCGCAACAATGGACTTGACACAGCAGTTCTCCCCAGAGTTGCTAACATTCACTGAGCAAGCCGACTTTGACTACGCTGCCTTTCTTCAAACAGACGATACCAGCTTTGAGGAGAGCGCACAGGGACAATCAGCCTCGACCTTGTCAGATTCATCGGGTAAAGTAACCCCGCCAAGTTCTGATGCCCGGAGCGTATCCAACAAAAGCACGGAGCTCGTGAACCGGACTCCGGCCCAGAAGCAGAGGCTCGAGCGGAGAGGCCATACCAAGAGTCGACGGGGATGCTACAATTGTAAGAGGAGACGGATCAAGGTATCTAGCTAGTCCTCGTTGCTAACATTGTGGAAACCGTGAACTAACAATCAGCTAGTGTCAAGAGACGCGCCCAGCGTGCGGCCACTGCACAAAGACCGGCCTCAAGTGCGAATATCCTGCTTCGCCCCAGATCACACATCAGGTATGGATACACTCCGAGCCACATCACTCAAAGCTGCAACTAACATGGTTGTCAGCCGCATCATCAAATCCCCCTCTTCAGCTTACAAGACATGCGATTTTTCCAGCACTTTCTCACACAATGCTATCCACATCATCCATTGAAACAAGAGGATGTTTGGACGCACGAGGTTCCGTGCATCGCGCACAATGTATGTGTTATTTTTCCATATCTCGATTGTTGGGCTTTGCTGACTGCCGCAGTACGAATACCTCATGCACTCGATATTGGGATTTTCAGCTTCCCAGCTCATCAGAAAGGACCCTAGCATTGTCACATCAGCCATGAGTCACCGAATCAAGGCCATCAGAGCAATCAAGAAGCGTCTTTCCGAGACGGCTAGGATTGCAGTTGGAGGCGAGGAGTTAAATGCCATGATTGCCACCTGTTTCGCTCTGACCTTTCAGTCCGTGAGCCTCGACGATGGACTAGCCGAGTACATGACCTTTATCCGCGGCATCTTAATCGTGGGGATGCAGATGATGTTTCGTGGCATAAAACCTCTGTTTGACAACGTAACAGAGCAGAACCAAGATATTCTCCTTGAGCCACTCATGGAAAACCTGCCACTCATCCAAAAGGGCTGGGCAGATTCAGCCATGGAGGCCATCATGAACTTGAAGCCGCTGTGTACCGGGCAGGTCGAGCTCGAATACCATCAGCAGCTCGTCAATATAGTGGAAAAGCTCTACGTTAACTCCTGGGATGGTATGTTATCATCATCTCCTGGTATGATCTACTAGCAACTGACTCTCTGGCTGCAGCATATAAGGCGTACACAAGACAGTATGGCTGGTGGATGATGCTCCCCCATGACGCGTTCCAGATACTCATCAACCCAGACGACCAGGTCATGATGCTACTTCACGCACACTGGGTGGGAGTCAACGAGATCATGAGTTTCATCAACGGGCAGGAGAAGAACGTGGCCGACAAACCACGTCCTCCCCCACGAGAGGAAGCACCTGAGATTGACCCCGGGTTCGCGCGGTGGCTGAAACATCTCAACGCCAGTGTCGATTATGAGCACCAGATTTACAATCAGTGGCCGATGTGGGTGGAGGAGCAGCTGGACCGCGATATCACCTTCTTTGGCAAGGTTGCGTGATCCGCCAGGCGTATGTCTGTGGGGAACGGAGAAGAAGACGAGGGAACTTGGAGAGGCTAATGATGTCAGAAGATTGGGAGATTGGGGCTTTGAGGCTATTCTGATCGGTATTCTCGACTTACACCCTTGTGACCTTTCGAATAGCCCCTGAATCTCGTTGCCTGCACCATATAAACGTTTACCAATGATGTCACGGATTTCAGCCTTGATCGTGATGTTGTTGCATATATGTCTATTTCCCACAGTAGGCAGGCGTTCTGTTGCTGCGCCATCGATTTAGAATACCGACTCTCACATCCCTTATAAACTTGATTCTTCCTAGCGCCTCCATTATTGCACCAATATCTCGGCACTGCCTCAGCACGGGCCCGCTGATCAGATTTCGTATTCGTCGTATTCCACTACCGGTACTCCATATCTCAGTGGATTCCTGTTAGTGGACTGTCGATCATGAAGCGGGCCAATCAGGGAAATATAGCTGCCTGACAGGGCGTGGCAGGGCTGAGTCGCCCGACAATATGCCTTGGCTGTATTAGAGAACGGTTTGGAAAACGTGATTCGAATTCTCCGGCTCATTGGAAGGCTTGGCATCTATGTGGCGATGGGAGGTTGTGCGCGGGGGAACGACATAGGCTGGTGGTTAATGGCATATATAGACATGACTTGCATCAGTTCTGTAGAGTTGAAAGTTGCTAGAATGCAATTCCCCAAGTCTACCAATCTTGTCACGATATCAAAACTCTACAGAGTTTTGTTATCCTACCCTTAACCAAGATCAAAAAGCCTCTTTACTAGGAACTCTTACACAATGTCTGAAAAGGCCAAGATTGTCTCTTCAACAGCGGGAGACTCTACTCTCCCTCCGGACTACGAAAGTACCAATGCCGTTGAACCTGACCGGCTCTCATTAGAATCGTCCTCTACAGACTCTCCCCCCCAGTATGCGGCCATATACGGAGACGCTTCGTCTTCATCATCATCTGCTGCGGCAGACCCCTCTGGCTTCCTTCCGACGAAGCTCTTCCAGATCCAGGCGAAGGGCATCGAGCTCTGCGCCTGGCCCGGGCCACCTCGCCCAGATCCTATCCACGTCTTGAACATGACACCTACTGGCAAGCTTGGCGAGGCCGAGTATATCTCCATCCGACCAGAGGAAGGCTCAGGCACCTGTTTTCTGGCCCGCGCCGACGACACGGCCCAGGCGCCGCTCTGCACAACAACATATCGCTTCGGTTTTAAAAAGCCTCCAAAGATGCGTCTCGTCGGCGACGATGCGGAAGAGTTCGAGATCAACGGCAAGGGCGTCCTGACCCGCTCCGTCAAGATGCGCACTCATCTCGGCACCTTTGAAAGGCGCTACAGCGGACGCGCCGAGCGTCACGCCGCGGCAGCCTCGGTCGGCGAGGAAGTAGACAACCTGCTCATCTTGGACCAAGTCACCAACGTGGGCCTCAAGGGGGGAAAACAGGAGAAGCGCAAGGTCGGGCAGTTTGTGCGCAGCAACGGGCTGCGGACCCCCGGCACGCGGAAGGACTCGGCGGGCAACGGGGGCCGGCTGATGCTTGATCTGCGGGAGTGGGCAGATCGTAAGGGCGAGGCGGGACAGTTGGAGATTCTAGCGGTTGCGAGTTGTGTATCCATGTTGAAGAAGGAGACGGATAGGAGGAGGTCGAATCAGATCGTAGGATTGACGGCTGCTGTAGGTACGGTGTAAGGGGCTCAATAGTGGGCGGTGAGGTTCATATCCAACTGTTTCTTATATCCTTGCTGTATATATATATGTTTTCAGAGGGGCTTCTGAGTCAATAACAAATACAGTCTGTCAGATCCAATAATCACTAAACATGTACTCTCTTCCTCTATACTAGTTCAATCCTGCACGTCCGCAACCACAGTCTTCTCCCTAGAACCCAGCTCGAGGACCTCTGCAACAGGCATATCCTGCTTCTCGTCAAGATTTGCCTGTTCGAGATCCTTCTTGCTGCACTTGCAAGAGTAACGCACCGAACGTCCCTTCTTCTCCCCGATAAAGGGATCATTTCGGCACGACTTGCCAAATAACTCAACCAGCAGGACCCAGACGGACAGCCCCAGTGTGATGGAGATGAGACTCAACGAGTTGAGACTCTTGGCCATCGGTAGAAAGAACATGATGATGCAGACAGCAAGCCGGTTACCCAGACGAGCCGTCTTGCTCCAGCGCAAGGTTGCTGGCCTCCGATGTTGGTGGCACCAAGAGATGACACCCATGAAGAGAAGCGCAACAGCTAGTCCGTGGCAGTAAAAGAACCGGATACCATTCGCGATCTCGTCTTCTGCACGGTCGACATAGTGTCCCGAAAGTTGCTTAGGATCGGCGCCAGGTGTGTCGGTGGCGAGAACCAACTTGGAGAGTCCAGCAGAGGCCAGAATGTAGCCCATGATGAACGGAAGATGCGCGTAATGCCAGAGGGTGGCTGTTCTGTTAGAAGAGAGCGCATGAGGCAATATTTGAGAACTTACACGAGATGACTGAGCTTCGGATGGCATGTACGTCAATGTTGCTACCGTCAACATCGAAATAGATCCAGTTGAAGACAAAAGCCTGGACAAGTCCAAGCACAGCCTTGCCCAGGAAAGCATTCACAGCATAGCCACCGTAGCTCTGGAACATGATACCCACAATCGAGTATCCCAGTACCAGTGAGACGAAAGCATTGGTCCGCTCCACTCGATGCTCAATGTTGATAGCGGGATAGAACTCGAAGACACCGGCAACAAACTTGCCGACTCTGGTCTTTTCGCCTGGAGCTTGTGCATAGCGATAGAGCCCAACAATGATACTCCGACCCCACATGTCGAAGAAGATAGCTATCCAGATGAGGGCCAGGCGAGATGGCATCTCAACATGGATGCTGCCAATCCATATAACGCATGGAATAAGAGTGGTGATGGCCTCGCAGATCATCACCCCTCGGATCATGGGTAACAAAAGGGCAGTGACCAGGAAGTGAACCAGGCCTCTAAGTCGAGCCGCTAGATAGAAAGACACCAACATCGTGTATGTGTTGTGATGCTCATGGTCGTAAAAGGCGTAGGTCATGTTGGTGGTGAATCTTGAAAGTTAGTTGGGCGAACTCTCGTAAATGTGGTCAACATACCCTAAGAGACATGCAATCTCGAACAGGATTTCCAGTCGGGTCAAGACATCGTCGGTCTCGAACCAACTCAAGACCAAAGTGACATCGGCCCAGATCTTCCATGACATGATAAACGTGATGGCAAACCGCAGCAGTTCTTTGCCGGTGGGCTCTGCCCAGACATGCTCGCCGTTGATGTGAATGATACCGACTATCGAAACTTGAGATGCAAAGCTTGCAATGAGTAGCTACCTCTGTACTTACCATACAGAAGGTCAAAGAATAGCTCGATGGCCATGATCTCTGTGTGTTCCGACGCGCGCCACAACAGGCCTTTGTGGAACCATTGCTTTACAACGGGTTTCTTGAAGAGCTTGGTGGTTTCTCCCAGCCGACCTTGACTCTGACCTGAGCCAACAGAAAGTGTCTCCGTCATGGAAGCAGCTGATGAGTCCGCGGCACCCAGGGTCTCGTCGTGATCATAAGTCCGCAGGTTGGCGCCATAGCCGAACTTGTTGAAGTTGGCACCTAGGCCAGTTGTGTTGGTAGAGAGTCGTTGCAATTCGGCGTCGACAGAATTGAGCTGGTTATGGACATGTTCCCATTCATCAAACGCTGGCCCATGCCTCTCTCGAAGCTTGGCGCGACGACTTTGGTGATGATTCCTCGTCTCTTGGAGATAGTTGCAATGTTCTTGCGAACCATGGATAACGATCTCAACTTGGAGCTCATCCTGGTTGCCGTACTTTTCTCGCAACGCGTCAAGATCTTCGGGCAGAGAAGCAATCACTTTCCTACCGTCAGGCAATGTAAACTCTTGGGGTCGACGCCGTCCAGAAGCGGGAATGAAAGACATGTTGAAAGGTTCAAGGTCGAGAGAGCTTGCGCTTGCAAATCCGGAGAAAGGAAAGAGAACAAGAAGAGGAAATGAGAAACTACGAGATAAGACATGGGTTCGAGCTACTGGCTCAAATTAATTGGGCGGCCGCCGTCGTGTAAGCCCTGTCAAGTTGATGCAGCTATCATTGGCTTTTGATGGTGACTATGCGGGTGAGATTGCCTAAACACCAAAGCCTGATGGCTGATAGCGGCTGATGGCGCTGGTTTAAGCATAAAGCAGCCCAAGTCGATATTGACTAAGGCATTAATAATAATCATCGTCGCTTTTCTGGATGAATATTCTTGAAGCTGTTAGTAGTGAAGCTCTCATGGAGACGGGATAATCAACAGG
>JAJODA010001039.1:0-11401 GCA_021730345.1 Fusarium cicatricum | reverse complement strand
TAATAATAATATAATAGTTTATTATATAGAATTAAATTTTATAATTAGTTTTTTTAATAATTACTTATAAAAAACTTTTAATAAAACTTATATTATACTATATAAATTATAAGACTTTAATACTATATTATTATCTTACTTTATATTTTACTAACTTAATAGTTAACTCCTATAAGAAGAGTTATTATTATCTAATTTAACTATTACGATACGCAGCTCTTAGCCTCGCCCTTGACCCCTCTAGAATCTTCATTGCTCGCGGCACGGCCAACTCGTCGTAACTCGATATTGCTTCACTGAGTGAGCACCGTGCGATCAACTGCTCTGCTAAGTCACACGCATCAGACAGCGCCAAATTAGCGCCGTATCCAGCAAATGGGGTAACAGCGTGATTGCTATCGCCGATGAATACAATTGGTAGATCGTTGATGTCGTTGTGGGAAAACGCAGGCTTGTCTCGAGCGTTGATTGAGAGCACCGTCCTAGGATCAGTGCGCGCCACAATGGTTTCGAATGGCTCTTGTAGCTCACTTCCCAGCCCACGAGCTCGGTCAATGACCGCCTGCACTTTCTCAGTGTTATTGAGGTCTAGCGTAGGAACCTGCGTCGTCTCTAGGTTCCCAACAGCCCACACGACACTGCGGTCGTCGGCCGGCGAGAAGAAGCAAGAGATTCCTGTACCTGAGAGCATGAACCCCCAGTCTTTGTCTACTGGTTTTGGTGGAGCGCCCTCAAACCGGGAGATTCCTCCTCGAAGTATGGCGCCGGCAAACTCGAGGGTATCATTTGGTCGCAGACATGCTCTGAGCCTACTGCTTGCACCATCTGCCGCGATGAGTAGATCACAGTCCTCCTCGGTGATAAATTCGGTTTCCGATGGCCCTCTCGCCAGTTGAACGCGAACGCGCCCGTCGTCCAGGCGCCGGGCCGAAAGACATCGTGTATCCCATTCCACCGAATCATCAGGTCCTAACGCCTCATGTAAGACTCGTCTCAGGTCCTTTCGCGGTACCCTGATACTGGCGGAGGGTATGCCATGGACCGGTTTACGCTGGAAGCTGCTGCGTTCTTTCCAGTCTGGACCCCAGATCTTGAAAGCTCCAGCATTGTCAAGTCCTGAAACAGCCTTTTCGAGTGTCTGGTAGAGCAGACCTAGGTTTTGTAGAGCAACGAGACCACCCGAACTATCGTAGCCGGCCAGAGAGAGAGTGTAGTCTTCGCGCTGGGCGGTCACCTCTTCCGAGTCGCGGTCGTAAATGATGATTGTTGGCGGCTTCCATTCGGGTTTCCAGAGTCTGCGAAGTCCAACAACCAATGCAGATCCCGCGATACCTCCACCGGCGACGATGATGGCCTTGCCCTCGAGGAAGTGCTGTCGGGAGGCTGTCTTTTCATCCATGGTCGAATTGAACCCTCCCTTGACGATATGAGTGAGTCGAGCGTGATAAAACTTCATGGGGAGCATGGGGCTTGGGAGTACGAAAGGAAGGGCAAGGCCCAACATCAATTAATATGCCTTATACTATAGACCTAGAAATCTTTAAATAACAATCTCTTTATGTAAAAAGCAAACGATGTTAGAGCCTGTGTGGGCAGGTGCCGAACCTTACTGGCCATATGTTGTACGTAAGCAGCCCCCTATTGGCTAGACTATATTAGTGTGGCTCCACCACAGAATCATCAAAACAACGCGCTTGCCGAGGTCATAAAGGGCCTCGCAAGGCTCATTCAATCATCACTTTCTATGCTCTATTTGACTAAGAGGCTCATTGCTGTGCAACACCATACATACACTGATTTCCTTTTTGGGTACACGTATAGCTTGTTTGGGGCTGACCGCCCAAAAGTGGTTTCCCCAACTTACACTGACGGTTACAGTGAAACGTCACTCATTCGGTGCGTTTGGTACAAGATGCACTGCTCGAATTATGTTTCAGAGGCTGCGCAAACAGTGCGATTTTGAGAAGTTATAGAGAAATAATCCCTTCGCCCTCATCTCGCGTGCTGTACCACTCTTGTGTAATACAGCCGTAAGTGACTGGTAATCGTAATGTTTGCTGTCTTATTCGCTAGCCACCTACACTCTCAGACCAGCCCAAGTGTTGGATGGACGCAGACTACCAGTACACGGATGGCGTTCTGACTCGGAGACTGACCTTATTCACAATGGATGCTATTTGATGACTGTATAATCTGCGTCTAAGCAGATAAATCTAACCCCCATGCTATTCATGGTCGGTTGTGACCAATAATGAAAATCTTGTGGTCTGATTCGCACACATCTGACCTCAGTACGTAGCCCAAATGCACACCACTACCCCGCATTCACACCTGCTACCCTCCCTCCAAATCACCAACCCCACCATGAAATATTTCCATCACCATCACCTTTCACATTAAAAATCCCTTCATCTCCTCCTCATCCTCCTCCTCCGCCCGCCATGTCCTCCGATCTCTCTGCTCCTCCCGTTCTCTCCACGCCGGACGACCAAATCCTCGAAATCCCTGCTGCCGACTCCCTCCCCACATCTACCCTCTCCGACGATGCCCTCCGTACAACCTACGAAGTCGTGCGCACCGCGACCGAGATTCACGCTGGAGGATGGCGGCGCGTGGGGCTGCAATTCCCAGACTTTATGCTCGTCGATGCCCCGCGGGTGGTAGAAGCGCTTGCAAAAGAACTAGAGTCTCAAGACAGTGCCAAGGGTGTGGAAGGGGCTAAGCAGGCAGAGAGGAGGATATACGTCCTTGCGGATAGCAGTTACAGCGCTTGCTGCGTCGACGAGATCGCAGCAGAGCACGTGTCTGCAGATGTGGTAGTCCACTACGGTCGCACGTGTCTCAGTCCTACGAGTCGTCTCCCTGCGATATACGTCTATACAAGCCACGACCTCGACTACGAAGCGACGCTCGCCGAGCTGGAGAAAGAGTTTCAGGATAAGGGCTCAAAGCTTGTTGTTATGGCAGACCTCACATACCAGAACCACGTCGACAAGCTTGTTTCTCTACTCCGCGAGCGAGGCTACACCAACTCCGTCTCAACAGCCGTGACGCACGAACCAGCCGCCCTCATCCCTAACCGCAGAATTGTATCCGACGCAGTTACCCAAGATGACATTAGCGATGAGGACCATTGGAGGTCTTACTCTCTTATTCATATCTCCGACCCGCCCTCCGCCCTCCTTCTCGCCCTCCACTCCCGCTTCGCATCCCTACATATACTCTCCACGCCCTCCCCGACACTGGAGAACCCAACTTTTCGAACTGCAGGTATGCTCCGCCGGCGCTTTGCTAAGGTTCTCTCGCTCGCATCCGCCGGGGTTGTTGGAATCCTTGTGAATACCCTCTCAGTCGCAAACTACCTGAACTCTATCAACATGTTACGGGAAAAGATTGCACGCGCTGATAAGAAGAGCTACACCGTCGTTGTCGGCAAGCTCAATCCCGCCAAGCTTGCAAACTTTGCAGAGATAGAAGGCTGGGTCGTTGTGGGATGCTGGGAGAGTGGCCTGGTCGAGGATGATGTTGGTTACTGGCGTCCCGTGGTCACGCCGTTTGAACTCGAGGTCTCCCTGATGAGCGAGGAAGAGCGCGTCTGGGGTGGAGACTGGTGGGGAGGCATCGAAAAGCTGAGTTTGAACGACAAGTCTCCTGCTCATGAAGACGACAAGGACACGCCCTCGGCCAACGGCCAGGTCGAAGAAGAGTATCAAGACGACGTCCCCGGCGGTGTTGAAGGCGAAGAATCGGCCGCTCCCGAATTCGATCTCCGCACCGGCAAGCTCATCTCGTCCAGTCGTCCAATGCGTCTACCAATCCGCAAGAACCCTGCTGGGGTCGTTGCGGCAAATGGTGACGGAGCGGGCGACTCCCGTCAATCAGAAGCCCTTATCAAGCGCACAGTGGGCGAGCTGGCGAGCATCAACGGTGTGGCGAGCCCAGGAGCCGAGTTCCTCCGCTCAGGGCGAACATGGCAAGGCCTAGGGACTGATTTCGATAATGAGGCGAGCACACTTGTCGAGGAGGGAAGGAGCGGTGTTGCGAGGGGGTATCAGGTTGGTGAAGGTGGTCGTCACTGAGTGATGAAAAGGAGTTATGGACTTACGATACCATGGGGACAACCTAGTAAGATTTGGCGTTTGGCACGGAAAAGATGAGAGGTTGGCGGTCATTTGATTGAATAGTTATTTCTCCTTTATTTCATGTTTTTATACTATTCCATGACACTATCAAGCATGCTATATACAGGAGGGTTGTGGTGTGGAGCAGCCTCCAGGGCTTATGCTCCTCAAAATTCCAACATCATGTCCAAGTCACGAACATTACATAGAGGAATCTGAAGCAAGCGGGTTGCGCAAGCCTCGGAATACACAGAGGCAAGAAAATATCATCAGCATGACACATGCTGGTCGTATATCCGTCCATCCAAATCCTTCAGTGTAAGAAAATCTTTCAGAAAGTCGTCGTCAGGCGTTAGGTTCCATCTTCTGGCCATCGTGGCGTCGATCATCAAACTCATTCGGCGTTCCACCTGTCGCGCATCATTGTTATATAATGTGAAGAGTAGTAACGTCCATTGGGCGTGGCGGAACAGTTGCAGTGGGATATCCATCTATCGTCTCGGGTGACAAATAAAAGCTCATGGGCTGGGAACATCGCAATCATTAGGTTGGGGGTATTGTGGTTCTTGGTTTGTTATGGGTGGAGGGTCTTTAGGCATCCGAGGAAGTAGTCCCGGGCTACCACGGCTCTCTCATTATTTTTGGGGCAATTTTTCAGACAGCTGACACACTTGAATCGACCGCTCAGACGTAGACACGGCGAGAGTGAGGGCGGCTGCGGCTGGTGTGGCGCGAGCCAGAGCGGGATCGGCTTCGGTGGCTGTGGCGGCTGGAGTGGTGAGATCGGGTGGTGTAAGTGCGGTTGTGGGCGCTCATGCGGTCGCCGTGGAAGAAGGCCACCATGGAGGTGATGAAGAAGAAGATGATGTTCATGATACCAAAGGCCCAGCAGACCTTGAGCATGGTGCAGGGCTTGTTGTTGACAAGATCGTAGTTGGGACCAATGACACGGACATCACCAGCGCCGAGATTCCAGTCCCCTTGGCGGCGGATGGTCACGCAGTTGGTCGAACTAACGTATCGGAGGAAATAGACGGCAGCAATGAAGGCTCCGACGAAGAGAAGGTCGACGAAGCCAACGAAGAGGGCGTTTGTCGAGGAGCGGTGGTAGCTGAAGAGGGTGAAGAGGGCCCAAGCGAGGGCGAGGACCGAGACGATGAAGAGAATGAGGATGGAGTCGGGAGTGAGAGCGTTCTGCTTGACGAAGCCATCGACAAACCAGGCGAGCATGCCCATAGTAGGGATCTAACATGTCGATTAGTATGCAATAACAAGGACGTATGCCGGCAGAAGTCAAGACTCACCAGAGTAAGGATCTGAAGGATCCGGAAGCAGACGAAGATCAATGCGAAGAACATGTTGGCGGTATTGTCCTTGCTATGCGGCTGTTGTTGAAGCTATGCGCCGACGGATTGTGATGATCAATGCCCGGGAGTTGCGCGCCGAAGAGTTGCAGAAGCGGGGAGGGGTTTGCGACAGGAATAGATGATGATGATGACGTGGGCAGACTCGGACAAGATAAGCGAAGAGAGTGCTTAAGTAGCAAAGTCTCGTAATAAGGCGAGGTCGCTTATACTTGATGATGATGATGATGATAAAGAGGAGTGAATGAGAAAAAAGACCGAGGGTGTGGAAAGCAGAACTGGTCCGTTTTGTAGCAAAAGAAATAGACTCATTCCCTGCAAGCTTCCATCGACAGCATCCCAAGTTTTCGCATTTTCCCTGAAAATGATGGAGGTTGGGCTTGGAAAAGGATGGCGCAGGCCACGAGGAGGTGGGATGACCCCTGTAGCCACACTGCCACACCCCTGTAATTCTCGATATCTCAGTGGTTGGGCGGCCGTTGGCTTCGGCTTTGGCGGACGGTAGCGCCTTAGGGGACCTCCCATTAAGCTCTTTTATTTTTAGGGCGTGGATATTGGTAGGTTGGGGTTTCAGGCTCAAGACAGCAGCCCTGATATTCCGTGATGCATCATGTCCGCTAGAGTACAGCCTGAGTTGGGATAATCTCCATGACTCGGCCCAGTGAAGTATACCCAGCTGTGACGTCGAGTTATGCATCCATCTTCAGAGTTATACCTCATCACCCACCATCAGAACCATACCTTTTCCCTGGCCGTCCAAGCCAGGCTTGGAGAATGACGCTGCCCCGGGACACTAATCATGCAAGCACTTTACCAATTTCCGACCAGGATATGAAGACCAGATTCAAATAAAGACTAGGAATAGATCCGTCTCAATTGCGGCAAGTGTTCCAGACCTACAGGGTTCGCGACGTCATCCGAAATCGCGGAGGCTGGGGACCCCAAAAAAGGAAATTCGCGGAAAACAGGGCTGGCTGGGCAACCCAAACACGAGGTCCTTTTCGAGGGGGAAAAAACGCCCAACCAACCAATTATCAGATTCGGTCAATCAAAACTTGACAGATCCTTGTTTTCTTCCTGGAGGCGTCCCTTCCTTATTTTCCGCTTGTCCCAGGTACGAGGTGGTTAGAAAAAGCATGACAGCTCTCTCAGGCACAAGCCACAGGAACATGCCATGCGCAATGCACGCGCTCTGGGCCGTCCCGCACTTGTTTCAGACATTGAAGAAAAGACCATTTCGATATGCGGGAGGCGGGTAACTCTCCTTTCATTTCCGTAGATGCGCGTCTATCTCTTATGAGAATGTCGCGCAGGATCTTACTACGGAGAGATGCGGGTTCGTCTGATTTAGCGGGTGGCTGGCAAAGATGATCAACAGGTACGATCGCAGTCTCGTACGGGGCGGCTATCGTCTAGTGGGAGTGATTGATTCAGAGATCCGGGATATACAGTACTAGTAGTCCCTGGTTTCCAGTACCTTTCTTCCTCTTAACCTTCCGCTCTCATTCGGGCCCATTCCTCCCGTGCCGGTTCGGGCCCCGGTCCGAGAGCTCCACATAGCACCGGACTCAAATCCTCCGCCGCTCCGGACCTTTCCCACTCACCTACCCATCTCTCTATGTCCTCCTCCTCTTCGCTGTGCTGCTTTTCCTCCTCTTCACTTCTCCTTTGGTTTCCCCATTTCTCCCCCGCATTCCAGCAAAAAGACCTTTCGTGCGCCCCTCCTCCAACCCCAACACTTCTCCCACGCTTCCAAGGTGGAATCTTGGTCTCCTCTAGTCTTGGGCACAGATGATACTCTACCTGGTCACTGTGCCGCACCCACTCGTCATCGACAGATACTGATGCCAATGTCTGGAGAATGCCGTAGATGAGCGTCCATCGACCCCGTCGTCCCATCGCCGCGTTTGATTGATCGACGTGGTCGCTCTTCTCGAATCTCTCGAATGCGTCGACCAATTCGTTAGCTGCAAAATGGGTCCCAAGCGTACATATATTGGTGCTCTCCTTGTGAGCGAGCTGGGCTTCTTTGTCCAGCACGTCCGGTGGGCCACCACGACCGTCTCCGACAGGTGTTCTTAGACCATGGCCGACCTGGATTGCTGGGATCGTGGACGGTAATCTTGAGTCTGGCAATAGTGGATAGGGATGTGGAATGTGCGGAAACTGATGCTTATTGTCAAATTTCTCAAGCAAATCTGACATTGGCACCTCAGCCGTGTCCGCCTCGAAGTCCGCTTTGCCGCTCTCAGATACCATGATCCACTTGCGGCCCGGTCTTGCTTCCGCCACGTCCCAGACGATGTCTCGATCAACGATATAGTCGTAAAGCGCACCAAAGTCTTCTTGTAACGCCATCACCAACATGCGTGTAAGCCATGTCTCTCCTCCAGTGTCACTATTTGGGCGTGCAGATTGGTCAACCGACTCTCCCGGTGGCACTGGAGGCCAACAGCCGTATACTCGTGCATAGTGCTCCTCGAGCATATCTCTCAGTCCTTGAGCCGCCTTCCTCGCCGGACCTTCTTCGTTTGTAAGCTCCCACATGTCGTCGTACTCGAACCGACCCAGTCGTTCCTCTGCACCCTGAAGCCGAACTTGCATCTCCAAAGTTGCCTTCTCCAACAGCGCTTTCGTAATTGGCGTTACGTCTTTAAAGTCCTGGCACTTCTCCATCCGCGAACACATTCCTACACAATGCGTGAAACACTCCCTCCATCCGTCTTCCCATCTCACGTCAGGATCTTCAGCCCATGCAAGCAAGGACACGGCCGTTTCAGGAGCAGATCGGACGTCGTCAAGGCCAAGGCTACAAATGTACCGCACAACCTGGCTAACGTTATCATTCTGAGGAGGCATGTAGCTGTCGAGGCGGACGTGCAGATCAGACAGCGCCTGGTGCAATGATAGCCCAACGATCGAGGCGTTGTACAACAATGCAAAGACGCTACGCGTCGTGACTTGATGACGGACTTGGTCGATGGGACTCAGATTCCGCGGTGGTGGGAGACGCATCTCACAGGAAATCTGGCCTTCAAAGTCTCTGATGCTGGCAGCCTCGGAGGCAGGCGGTGTAAGTGGCACGTCGCTGGAGCCTTGGTCAGGGCTCGCTTCGTAAGATGGACCAGATGGTGAGGAAGGGGAGTAAAAGTCCTCCTCTAGCGAGCCCTCGCGCAGCAAGGTCATGAGTCGGCGACTCCCTACTGCTTCAATGATGTTTGACGATAGGCGGAAACTCGGAGGTTGGCGAGCCTGGTCTTTGCGCCCAAGAAAGATCAGGACATCGCCAAAAGGATCCCATAGTTCCGGGTCTTTGTGAAGCTTGTTCCATTTAGAAGCAGGGCGGCCCCCGCCACGCCACTGTTTTAATTCCGGCATCATGACTTGAGGTGCCCTCGGGATCGGAGGGAGCTTCGAAGTGGGCGGCGGGCCTCTAGGGGGCACGTTGCATACCGTTCGTGGACTGGGTGGCGAGGGTAGGGAGTAGCGAAAAGACAAATACGGCGTCTGTGTTTGTGATGTTGATGCTGGGACTGGTATGTGTCTGTCATAGCTGCGGCGTTCATGCTGTTCTTCCACAGTCCGTGGTTGAGTGACACTTGGCGGTACATCAATGCTTTCTCGTTTTCCGAAGCCCTCATCTTTGTCTTTCTTGAGGAATGCAAAGGTTCGGGCAAGGCTTCTTCGAACACTGTCGCTTCTTTTTTCTATGATAGTTCGCAGTCCGCTTTTCTCAATGACGCTGTCGTGGTCTGGCGGTTGTGCAGGCAGTGTAAACCTCCTCGACTGGTCGTATGTCGACTCGTCCGGATGCAGAGCAAAGTTGCTTGAACTGGTATAGCTTCTTCTTGATTCGTCCGTCATCGCAGGGCTGTTGGGAGTCGCCCAGCCTGACCCGCCATTCATCGAAGGTTCAAAGTCCTGAGGAAATTGGCCGGTATACCGCGGGTGGGTGATGCGGCGGTCGATGGGGGCCAGAGGCAGCGGAACGTCAGGAACAAGTTCGTCATGGCTGGAGTACGCCGTAGATTGCGGACGGCTGCGGCTACTGAACTGTTCTTCTTCGGCCTCAACGGCCTTGTGGCGCGCGAGCGCGCTTCTTCCAGACATGTCGTTGGGTGTGATCAGTGTCGGCAACAGGGATCGCAGGCGAAGTAGAAGTATCGCGCGCAGTCAGAGGATGGCAAGATCAGACAGAGTATGGACTTGTAAGCTGACGGAATAGACGATTGGTATTGTAATTGGTGTTGGCGGTATCGCGGGACGAGTAGCAGAGGTCTTGCGGCGAGTATATCAAAGATCAAAGTGTAGAAAGGGATCATCCGTGGTGATCGAGTACATTCCGGGTGTGAATTGACGAAAAGTGTTAGACTTAAAGCCAAGTAAGGCAGGCATTCGTGAAGAATTCAAAAAGCAAGACAAGCGCAACAGCAAGCGCACGCGAGCACAGATCCCTCAGAGTTCTTATACACTGGTCACACAGTTTCCATACAAGATTCGTGACTGGGTGATCGACGTCAGTTGCGCCCGCTGCAAAGACGTTCCCGAGAGCTCGGTATGAAAGTCAAGCTCCATCCAATACCCTTAGCGCAGAGACAGAGTTGGAGGCAAGCTTCCCTGTTTTGGGCTAGATGATCGAAGCTTGTTTCTCGGGGTAGGCTGGGTTTGGCGATGGCATCCACGTGTTGGGCTGCAGTGCTCGGCACTTATTGAAGGTTGAGATAAATGTGGCTAGGTAGGGGCTGTCAGTTCCTTGTCGTTTGTCTCTCTCGGAACTGGAGGCATAAGACTCTCGATGAGCCAGGTGAACCGGGGAGACAAGCTCTACGGAGTAACGAGTTGAGTGTGACTCCAGTCGAAGAATCCTCGGAAGATGAGAGTTCTCTGGTTCTTGTGCACGTTGACCTGGCTAAGAAAGCCCATCTCTGTGAGGGAGGCATGTGACTGATAAAGGTGGCATGTCCAAGACCAAAACTGAAACCCTTGAAAGGAACTCGGAAGCTTTGTGATATCTTGCGATATGATAGATGTCGTTCTTATCATATCGCATCAATCATGGTCTGCGTAATGAAAGCCAGAGATAAACCCATGCCGTAAGCTGAAGGGAACGTTGAAACAGGAACAGTAGCATCGTGCGGCATCGTGTCTGACGGGACGGGACCAGGGTCTAGGACCCCTTAAAGATCGTGCATGGTCCGTTACTTTTTCTCGACCTGGGGAAGTGGGCGATCGTAGATAACAGGGTTGATCAAGTTGTGAATTCTCAGGGTTTATCATAAAGGAGACAAATCGCTGGTACCCCCATTCTTTAGGCAGGGTCTACCTATTACGGTTGACCAGGTCAATAACTAATCCAACTTAACTTTAAGCTCTCTAAGACCTAATTTTTTAAGCTATATACTTACCCCCTATCTTAATAAATAGAAATATAAAGCTTATAGGGCTATAAAGATATATAATATAATTATTTTTATCTATCTAATATTTATTAATTTATATATTAAGGTTATTATATATATATTAAAATTATAATAGTTATATAATTAAAGTGAGTTTAAGTATTATAATTATAACTACTTAAATAAAGTAATATATATTTTTAATTAAATCGATATAAAATATATTAAAAATACTATTTTAGTATATATTTCTATAAGCTATAGTATATAGCTTATAAATATACTCTCTTAGCTCTATATATAAGAGTTTTAATATAGCTTATATATAAGTATATATAAAGCCTTAATTATTAAAATTAGGTTATAATTCTTAAAAATATTAATAAAAAAGTATAAAATCTATATTATCTAAATTTCTAAGTCTTAGAGATTTTAATTATTATTTTTTTATTATAAATAAAGATTTTAAAGATATCTTTATTAGAAAGTAATTTAGCTACTTATTAATTATTCTAAA
>JAJODA010001037.1:0-10513 GCA_021730345.1 Fusarium cicatricum | reverse complement strand
GCTTATAATCTTTAATAAGGTAAAAATATAGTAATTAATTAGTTAGATATAAGGTAGGGATATTAAAAGTTAATAAGAATAAGATAGAGATTAAGGTTAGTATCTAGAGAGGAATTCCTCCTTTTTATACTATACTAAAAGCCCTAATTACTCTATTTCTTTACTACTTACTTACTTACCTCTATTACTTTATTCTATAGCTTACTTAGGTGCTTATTAATTAGGTTAATAATTATATACCTATTTACTTAGTAAACTTTAATAATATATTTATATTACCCTATAGCAGAATAAGACTTAGAAGCCTAAAAGAGATAATTTTATATTAATAAAAAGTACTAAGGGAGCTATATATATCGCGATACTATGTTTTCTAACTAGCTATAGTTATACTGTAAACTATATTATCTCAAAATGAGTTCTCTATTATCTTAGAGACAGCCTACCCTATAACGTATAGAATGCACGATATATAGTGCTAGTTCTATAGATAACAGTAGAAAGCAAGATCGCAGTCTCGGTTTTTACACTAATAATATTAACACACGTAAAGATTTATACGTATTATATCATATATTATCATTTACTAATCTATACTTGAGATAGTTATAATAAGGAATAATTTTCGCTTTTTTTAACATTTTACAATTTCGCCTTGGCATCCTCCTCTCGGCCCTCCAGGTTAGGGTGGGGAGTTCGAACGGGTCGAGTAACGGCGTAGAAGGCGAGACCCTCGGACTTGGTTGAGAACTAGAGAAGAGCGAAATAGTCAGTCACGGATTGATTACAGGTAAAGAATAAGAGGAAGGCGATGACGAACCTTAACCTTGGATCCAACGTGGAAGAATGCAAAGTCACCGGGAACCAGGTGGTGGGTGATAGCGGTAGCCTCGTCCTAATGAACAGAACCACTGCCATCAATACCATTCAGAGTGCGGGGTTAAGAAGGGAAATACCAGAACGTCGACCTGACCACTCAGGACATACTTGGTCTCCTCGAATGTGTAAGACGCGGGCCGTGAAGGGCCAGCAATGATCTTGTAGAATCCCGACGTTAGGTGAGTAGGGGAGTCGGTGGTCTGTGTTCGGATAGAGTGGAAGTCGGCTGTGGTTGCGTTCTCGCCCTGGGGGAGGGGGATAAACTCGTGGCCTGCGCCCTTGATAATAGTAAGAGGAACGATCTTGGAAGACACTGTACAAAGCAAGTCCGAGGTTAGTGATGCTGAGGTGCCAAATTCTGTACGATCTCGAGAGAGGAAGGTGATGATCCACTTACTTTTGCTTTTTGTTTGAGAGATACGGAATGGAGGACGGAAAGACAGCGGGATAGACTAGACTCGTACCGGTATAAGGACTCAAGGTTTATATAGACACCGGTAACGGCCCCCGAAGGTTTCGGTGTATTCTCGGAATGTGGGGAAGATCTCACTGCGTTCCTCGGAGCGTGAAGTCGATCTCGGATGCTCTGCCGGTATCCACACTCCCCATATCTTTCCCCATTCATTCCTTGTCTTCCTTCAAATCAGTAGCCAGAGAACCAGCCACTGTGGACTAACGTGCTGTTGCAAGGATCTTGAGTGCGGTTGAGCTAACCATGTTGCGGAGTAGGAAGAAACGAGGCCCATAACCTTGGTTGAAGAAGAACGAACTCTTTTGTCTATAAAAGCGTGACGGGTAGACATGACGCGCGTCGCGAAGCCGCAAAAGGGCTGTTTGTTGTTGGGCGCCAAAGGTCTCGGATATTCGAGACACGGCAGCTCCCAAATATCCTGCCATTCCGAACTCCAACTAGCGTTGGTACGAGGTCAAACATCACTACCCTAGGAATCTCGAACCGAGGGAATGGGTTATTCGAAAAGTCGACACACAAATCTTGACTGCCCCGGCTGTAACCGCTGGCAAGAAAAGAAGGGCCCATTACATTTCAAACACGTTTCCATCTACGACCATGTCACAGCATTCACCATCGCCGCCAGGCGATCACGACGGCCCGTGGCGGGTTCCTTGCCGTAAGCTTCTGACTGAACTGACCAATGGGGCAAGTGATGGAATCGGAATAACCCCTCAATCGCAAAGTCAAGCGGCGTTGGTCCGGTCATGTGATGCGGCGCTTTTCCCGGCCCCGGGCGGCCAGATACGGCAAGTTCGGATGCACTATCAGAGGCCGCTCCGCTCCGGCCTTTCGTGATTGCTGGGCCAACAGCCCTTTTAAACCGATTGTTTTCTTCCAGGAGACAGTAAGAGTCAAGCTACGATCTACCTTGGTTAAGCTCACACCTGATAGGTCCCAAGACCTATAGACATGCTGGTGTAGTAGACTGAAGAGCCCACATGAATTTCTTACAGACTGGTCCAATTATGGCGCCATAAGTAACGAGGGCAAGCTTGCAACGCCGTATAGGTATGAAAGAGTCCACCAGTGAGTAGAATGACACACGTGCACGCTAATACATGGTTGACAAGGAACTCCGCTGTTTGCTTAGCTAGCACATCTCTATCTGAGATTAACATGATCTAAAGATAGCTCATGCTTGTGGTCAATACCCCGATCACCTTGTAAGCGGAGACGTGGGGGCAGGTGCGGAGTACTGGAATCAAATTTGTTGCAGGTAGAGGCTAGAACCACGGAGAGCAGAAATAACACGGGACTGTTCTTGTTGAGTCGTGGCGCGCTTATGGGCGTTGTTAATAAGACATCTCCGTGCAGTTCAGGGTCCGGACATTCCGTCTGAATCACATTTTGGCCAACAAGACAATAGCCCCTTTTAGGATGACATCTTCCTCAACGGAGTGTTCTCACACCTCTGTGAAGCTGTTAACTCATATCCTCTTGACAATATCATTTCTACATATCAAACTTGACCAGACTATTCCTTCATTTTACTGCCTACTTGCGCTCATCTACCAATCCAGAAAGCACAGCGTCATAACCTTCCCCCTACCAAACACGGCGCCATGACTGCCGTTGATTCAAGTCGATATGGTCATTTCGCAGAACGGGTCATGAATATGACATCAACATTGACCTCACCCAGATTGGAAGGTTGGAGGATGGACTCTGATCGCGACCTGCTTCGGAGTCTTGAACCTGTTCATACAAAAACCAACAATGCTTCGATACGACATGACTTTGTCGTTTCTTGGCCTTTGAAAAGTCATAACGATGAGATGCACTCTTCCTCGAGCATCACTACTCCGCCCAAGATTCAGCCGCCTCGAGAGACGTGGAACAATCGAGACGCCGTCAACAGGCCTGCTGTCTCCGTCAACGACGGCGATAAAGCAACAACCAGAAAACGCGTGCAAAGGGATACCCCAAACTACAAGGCGCGTTTGGTTCAGGACTCAACCAAAGCTGGCGTCCCTTGTCCAAGTCCCAGCGAGTCTCTCTTCCACACTAAACAATGTCATCGGATCGCGACAAATTTCGACCTCTCTCACAAACAACCCGGTGATTCCAACCCAGGTGGCCGACTTTGGCAAGATTCCCTTCAGCCAAACGGCAAGGTCATGACCGAAGCCCAGTTCGAAAAGTACCTTGAGGTGAAAAATGTCAAAAATAGCGATGAGACTGGGCATCAGGCACAACTCCGTGACGACAATCAAGACACGATCGACTACGACAGTGACGACGACGGCGAGGTGTCAAAACAGAATGTAGACAAAAGGAGACAGCAAGAAGCTCACCTGATCAGCTACCGACAACATATGATCAAGACAACGGGCGATACTTCTGTATTGCCGCCCAACAGCAAGACTCCCACCAAATCAAGGCCATTGATAGGAAATTCCCTGGTAGGACTGGCCGATCAGGCCCAAGATGAGAATACTCCACTCGCTTTGCTTCGTACCCAGAGAGTCCTTGGCCGCCCAGCAACTCGACTGGCTGGCGTGAGATCAGACTCCAACTTGCGAATGGCTGGCAAGACCTCTATCAAGAGGCCTAGTTCCGCACAAAGCAGAACCCGTGAACACAACTCGCACTCACGCCTACCAGTGTTTGCGCGCAGTCTTCCTAAAGATCCCTTTGCTGGTACTGTTGATGGCATGCCAGACACTCCCATCTGGCCTTCGCAGACTCAGCAGCCATTCCATCCCGGCGGTTTAGTTGGGTTCATTGCCAGTCAAGAGCGGTCAAGGGCAATGCGCCGTGGGAGTCCAAAGTCTGCCCCCCAAACTCCTACTCTTGATATCAGAGGGCAGCCAAACGCCTTGAAATGGGCAGCTGAAACTCCTTGCCGCCCCTTAGGCCAAACATCTCCTATGTGTGGAACGTCAGGTGTTCAACCGCCGATATTCCAAACATCTTTTTCGCGATCCGAGTTGCAGACTCGACAGATGCCCCAACACTCTCTAACGGGGATGGACTATATGCAAATGAGACCTGCCGTGCACCAACCGAGTGATGCCGACTCCAGTTGGATGCAGCAAACTCGCGAGGGTTCGACTCCTATCCCTCCATTGAACAATCTGTATATACAGCAATCCCTGCCAGTCGGGCACTCACCGAACCTCCCACACCATATGAACTCCCAGATTTGCACCCCAAGACCAAACAACACAAGTTTAGTACCATCCGGGCATCAGCCTGGGCTCATGCTATCAAGCCACAAGTCTGGCAAGACATACACTCGTTCAACTGCACCCTCAGAACGAAGCAATGTGGGTCTCCCCAGCCGGTATAGGGCTGTATCCAGGAATGTCAACCAAAGAGTGCCGGAGGCTGGTATCCAAACGAACGACGGGTACGGCGTTCAAGGTTGTACGGATACACCAGAAGCCAAATGTGGCCCTGAGGATGTAGGCCACGATATCTTGGACGATGGAGAAATTTCGAGAGTCAAGAGAGAAAAGCAAGATAGGCGAAGAGCGGTATGTGTGGGATAGAAGTACTTGGGGATTTAGATAGACCTTTTACCTCGCGCTGGTCATGGATGTTGTGGACGACGAAGCTGAATAGAAGGGGGCAGAAGATATTGAGACATGGCGTGGGGCTAAACCCTGATACTAATTACGCTCTGGCAATCTTCTATTAATACCTAGAAGTTAATGTAGCTAATGTTGTGGCGAGGGCAGAGCGCGAGTAAAAGAGAGCCCAGAGAGCCTAGTACGAGCCAGACGTGAACAAACTAGCATTTATTCATAGAACTATTCATTCATCTACTAGCTTCCCACGTCTTGCAATTGAAAACAGTTTATAGGATACAGTTTGCTGAGCCATTGAGCCTACAGTGTTGATTGTAACAAGAAATTCTTCGTCAGCCTAGGGCCATCAAACTACTACGCTAACTCGCGGCGATAGCGGCCAAGACTGCAAGGGCTGTTTCCTTATGGCAGTCTTCTTGGATGTTGCGATCAGTCTATCATAAAAGGTGACGTCTCCATCAGTTGCGTCAGACCCTACGCTCTGGCTGCTTCCTCAACGAGGAGCTCAACAAGCCTTTCCCTGTGTGATTCTCTAAGCCATGGACTGTGACCCGACTGAATCTCAACAGGCCTAGCGCCCCATTTCTCAGCTGTAAATGCCTGTAGATCCTTTGAAAAGATCTTGTCGTTTGCGCAGATGATGAGGGTCTTGGGAATATCCAGCTCGGCGGCGGTGGACACGACAGGGACGTCGAAAGGGGCACGGCTTTGGTGGCAGAGATAGGCCGCGGCTTCGTCCTTGGTCGTTTGTTCAACATCTGGATAGAAGGCATCTTTGGCTTTCTCCAACATAAGCGGGAGTCGTGTTTCCTTGAATTGAGTAAGTGCCAGCTCAAGGTAAAGCTTAGGGATCAAAATCATCCACGTACAGTAACGTCGTGGAACCAAGATGAAGTCCACTGCCCTCCAGAAGCTTCTAACATGGAGATTCCTGTTTGCAAAGCTGGCGTTGGCGTAATGAACACAGCCGATGCAACTCCTCCTTTGAGACCTCTACCCGCCCGCTCAGCGACCGTGTGGCCTTTGACAGCCACAGTGAGAGGCACTGCACCGTAGCTGTGAGCAACACCAACAACAGTTTTGCCTTGGTCTAGAAACGGGAGCAGAACATCGTGGATTCGCTTCACGTCGTCATGGTATGTCTTGCCATCAACGGAATCGTCGTATCCGGAGCCAGCGAGGGGAGGGGCCAGAACCACGAATCCCTTTGTGTGGAGACCGTCAATGAGCGGACGGTAGTGCAGGGGACGATGCCACCCTCCGTGGACGAGAAGGATCGCGGGTTTCTGTCCAATTTCTGCCATGTTGTTCGCGTCGGCTGTATGTAGAAATGTGGAGCTTGCAAGGCAAGTCTGTTTGGAGAGTTCAGATGGCTTCTAATAAGCTATGTATAATGCTCGATGGTCTCTCAAAGACAAAGTGCTTCCACAATAATTTCTAATAAGCTGCTGATCCTAATATGGTAAAACACCACGCTGGCGAATCAGGAAAATCCCGCAGAAGCATATAAGCGGTCAGCAGCGTCATCGTTCTGTCTAGGAGTCTCGGTTATATGACATGAAGAGAAAGGGCTCCTGAGTCATGTCAAAACCAAAGGTTTGCTAATTTCGAGGTAAAGTTCCACAAAGCACATATAAAGAGGTTCTGTCCCTAAGTGATACTATTCATTAACTACGGTGACGATTTCAAGGATCGTTTGTCCGCTTCTACTTTCCAAACTAATTTTGTGATTCTACCGGCCATCATAACGCTATAGATATTCACAGTCTACAGACTCGGCGACAAGGGCGCCAGCGGTCATGGCTGGATCGGTAGCAGCTTATACCAAAAGATCAGTTCTTTGTTGAAGGTCGGGTACACAATCCCAGGTGACAGTACGTGAGTGAGCGACAGTTCCACTTTGTCCATGTTAAAGAGGCACCTTAATCATGCATCAACTGCTCTATATTTAGATGTCTCAGATACATACTACTCAAGTGCAAAGTATTTAAAGACACTATATGGAGTAAGTGGTTATAGAGAGACCTGAATATGACTCAGCGATCTTGCAAGGAGTTGGGAACCAGCCAGCCAACATGGGCTGTTGCATAAACTACTGCCAGAACAAGCTCGAGTCGTGAGCAGAAGGTGGTCAAAAACCTGGTGCCTCTCTGTAAATCTTGGCTGTTTCTATTTAACCCGTTGTTTCTCAGAGTGATTATGTGCCACACTCAGAGTGGTAGCAACAATACACAACCCCCGTTCTACTCGTAATGATTGAATAGCTAATGCATTTGCTAGCACATCTAAGCATCTGCCATCTATATAAACCCTATATTATCCAGTCATTCTGCCTCAGCCATGCCTCACACATTGATGGCCAGTTGGAAACAGGAAGATCCTTCGTGTCCAGAGCGAACCCATGAGGCGCGTCGGCAAATATGTGAAGCTCAACAGAACTTCCACTCTTAGTCATGCCCTCAGCCAGACGGTAAGCGTTAATGACGGGAACAACTGGGTCGTTATTCGAATAGACAATGAATGCCGGTGGGGCCGGAGAAACAAGCTGTACATCCGGTTGCACAGTGTCGTATAGAGCCTGTTTCTCCGCAGGCGGGAGAGGTGGTTTTCCCTCAATAATGGTACGACCGGCAGCATTTGTCGAGATTGGCCCATACCCTAAGATAGCGAACTGTGCTTGAGGGACTTCTGCGTCTGGCGAAGTCCATCCCTGGGGGTACTCAGCCAGAAGGGCAGCTCCGAGATGTCCACCAGAAGAGAGGCCACATATTCCCAATCCCTCAGGCGCGAGTCCACTCTCCGCCATCAGTTTAAAAGCGCGTCTGGCATCATCAAGGGGTGCTTGTGCACCAGTACCGGAGGTTGGAAATCGGTGAACAAGAACGAATGCGTAAAACCCGAGACTGGTCAGCCACTTTGCAACCGCAATGCCTTCGCGGCCAACCATGAGCTGGATGTACCCGCCGCCTCCGAGAATGAGAACTCCTCGCCCGTTGGGCTTTTCCGGACGATATCCAAAGAGAAATGGACGGTCGACTTTGGTCACGACTGCGTTGTCTAGGTTGTCTCCGGGCGTGTCGAGTTCGAAAGCATCATCAGGGGAACTCTCGTCCCACAAGGGCCACCACTGGTCAGCTTTGAGAACCATGGTATCGTATAGTCACAGCAAAGAGAGATTCGAGGATTTCGGTTGTAAATTGTTGGAAAATGGCGGTCTCTGGTCAAATGCGGAGAGTGAAGCTTGGTTAGCAGTGGATCTCGCGACAACATCAGCCCGAAATGCCGAGCTGCACCCATACCACTCTCCATCACGAACGTATCATTTACACTTCGGTGATGTTATCATGGTATTTCTGAGAGGCAAGTTGTTGCAGGAGGCAGTAAGTCGAAGTCTTGTGATGGGAGACCAAGATACCGGGAGATGAGAGGAGACCTTTACGTTCGCGCGTTGAATCATTCATAGCTGTACGGAGTAGTCCCTGGGCCTTACACTTCTTAGGTACTCACCTGTTATTTCACCAAAGTAACTCAACTCCCAGCTGAGTGTGTAGCTGGGGAGCCAAGGTTTATCAGTTCAAATTTGGGGGCTGCTCTCAACAACAGCAACATGGCCGCGTGGCCCAATGGCAAGGCGTCTGACTACGAATCAGAAGATTCCAGGTTCGACCCCTGGCGTGGTCAAATCTTTTGCCTTCTGTAGCTATCCCCATTGACCAGAGGTGTCGGTGTACGTGCGAATTGGGTTGGTTTTGCATGTCTGTGATGTTCTTTTGACTAAGGCTCTCACCACTCTGTCAATGATCTGATTGGCTAGATCTTCCTTTCCAGTCGGGACTAGCGCTGCCGAGATTGATCCGCCACCAGCCTTCCGAAACCCTTCCCCAATCCACGTGACCTCCAGCCACAACTGTGGACATGAGACGAAGGACCTTGAATGAAAAACGAAAATCCAAAGTCCACAAGCACCTAATTGACAGGAGACTTGCCAAGTCCCGAGTGTGTAACAGCTGATAAAACTAAGTTTTTATTGTTTTTTTTACTTGATATCGTATAAAGTTGATCTATTAGTACTATCTTATCCCATATTGCAACGTTGATCTACAAAGACTTGTCTCCCCTTATCTATCTTTGTTGCTTTGTCTGATTGTCAGTGTCTATTATGAATTTCTTTAGCGGGTGCAGCTTACAGTATTGATAACTCAAGGTCACCTTGAATTTTGGCTTTAAGCTCTATCTCGACATCCAAGTCCAGGTCGAGCTTGACGGCTGGTGTACCACTCTTGCTTGTCTCCTTCTGATTCTGCGGCACAGGCTGTTGATTTGCAGGTTTACCGACCACTGTCCCATGCTCTGCTTCAGAACGCTCCGGCTGTGATTTGTCGGACAAGCCGTTTACTTGCTTTGACAGCTGGCCATCATCAGGGGAACGATTGTCTGATGGTTGATTCGTGGGCAACGAAGATTCTGAATGGGGCGAGTGCTCTTCGGATTTTCGTGATTGGCCCTCTCGTGTGCTGTCCTGTTTGGACATTTTGGTTGAGAAGCGAGATAGAGATCCAGGGTCGAGGAAAACTTTGCGTTTTTCGCGATGAGTGAGCAACAAAACACCGAGAGAATCGATCAAGTTATAGTTAGATGTCTCATGACGGCTGTAGTAGCTTAATAATAATGACGCAATTGTCTTGTAATTTTAACAGGGATCGTGAGGTTGCGGGTTTCAGATAAATCGACCTCTCAGCCTGTATGTCGATCGGAGTTTGAAAATTCACATTCTCAGTAGTTGGTCAGTACGTGAGATGTAACAAGTGTTGCCTCTGACTGCTGATGACTTGCTGGTAGGCTTTAGCATGGAATAAAGTAGAAAGACGACTGTCAGTATCGCCCATGTACCGGTATGTCTCAAGACGATGCATCAAGGTAACATCTAAAGCCTCTAAATGCCCATCCAAGACTCCCGATTTCCGCTAAAACTCCCTCACCAGCCCAGCCGCAGACAAGATCAATACCTCTCATGCAGTTTCGATGTACTATAACCACCATGCGTCGTGTTCTGAGATGCTTACATACATGAGCTACCCTGTACCTGGCTTATGTGTAAGAATCGCTCTGCGAGTGTGCGTCAAACTACACGGTCAAAAAGCCATCTCGGGTACAAATGAAACAATGGATTATTGCTTGTAGCTTGTGCGCTACTAACTACCCTGTGGGTGCTCTAGTATTGCGTTCAGCCATGTCGTGACAATGAAGCACTGCGACATGACTTGAGGCCGTTTTCCCCGTCTCCCTGAGAACCGACGCCACTATAACCTCCAGACGGACCAGATTCATGCTCGCCTCTGTTCATGCGTGGACGATAATTTTTGGAGTGGCATTGAAGTGTTCGCGCCGCAAAATGTCAGCACGTGTTGTCAAGCTTTGGAGCCAAGCTTATCTCCTTCTCAAGGTGCAGAAATAACCGACCGGTCAATGTAATACCCTGCTCTTGGTTATGTCATTGTGTTCGCTTGTCGAGTTTAATTCATAAACATGAAATTCAGCCATCGTCTTCAACAAAATCAATAGTCGGTTTGGCCGAGTGGTTAAGGCG
>JAJODA010001036.1:0-40708 GCA_021730345.1 Fusarium cicatricum | reverse complement strand
GTGCTTATTAATTAGGTTAATAATCACGTGCCTATTTGCTTGGCAAACTTTAATAGGTGGCTAAGGTGATTATATTGCATCGGTAATGTTTAATGACAGCCACGTAAGTGTGCTCAGAAAGTCGTACACAGCCAACACAGATTCTAAATATATCCTTGACTGCCGAGGTTCCAGTTGAACTCAAGATCCGCCAACGTGTTGGCTTGCATGTCCGCTTAATGGCTGGCGTCAGCTAAAATCAGCCCTAATTTCGGAGTTAAAGCCGTATCGCCACTGACCTTGCATAGAAGTCAATGGCGAATGGCGAGGGTGTCGTGAAGCTGATGGCGCCAACTTATCACGTTGACGGCTCAAAGTATGAGTGTAGGATATAAATGATGGCATTCCCTCGTTGATAAGGGGACATGTAGCCAGACAAGCATCATCTCTCTCTATAACTTGCAAGACATCACCAATAGTCAAACATGCACATCATCCTCACCGGCGCAACAGGCCTCGTAGGGTCCGCGGCCCTCGATGCCATGCTCAAGACGAAGGACATCTCCAAAATCTCCATCCTCAGCCGTCGCCCCGTGCAGATGGCAACCGACTCCCAGGACCCGCGCGTCAATGTCATTATCCAAAAGGACTTTGCCCGCTACGAGCCCGACGTCCTGCGCCAGCTCTCAGGTGCCCGCGGCTGCGTCTGGGCGCTGGGCATCAGCCAGAGCCAAGTTAGTAAGGAGGACTACGTGCGCATCACAAAGGACTACGCTCTCGAGGCGGCACAGGCCTTTTCCACTCTGTCAGAAAACGAGGAGGAACCCTTTAGGTTCGTCTACGTCTCGGGCGAGGGAGCCACGCAGAGTCCAGGAATGTTCACGCTTCTGTTTGGGAGGGTCAAGGGAGAGACGAAAAAGGCGCTCGGGGACCTGTCGGAAAAGATAGCAACGCTGCGGGCTGATTCAGCGCGGCCTGGGTTCGTGGACGCGGCGGGTCATGAGACGATTCAGAAGTACCTGCCTGACCATGGGGCATCCAGACGAGCCGCTATCGCCGTGCTTGGCCCCCCAATGAGGATGCTGTACAAGAGCGGTTGCTCACCGACACCCATGCTGGGAGAGTTCCTCACGAGCATGGCCATGGGCAAGGTGGATGGGCAGATTGAGGGCCCTGGTGCGTACAGGCTAGGGGGCGCCTGGGTGGTGGAAAACTATGGCATTCGGCGCATGATGGGACTGTGAGGTGAGCTTGCTGCTTAAGAGCAGTAGCGGAATGGTGTGCGTTTGGGTTGAAGACCACGCTGGAGCGAGTTTACCGGCCTATATTTCGGGCGTTGAAGGATTTCGTGGATAAATATATTGACATGTGTACCTATGTTAGCTAGCTTTGATGTGTTCTAGGTTAATAATGAGAGTGCCATCTTGGAGTTGTAAGTTAGCCTACTCTATGTTTTTCACAGGCAGCCACTGTTGAAAGCTGAGCCAGCCCTGGAGAACACGTCAAAAGGCATGATCACGCATACCCTGCGGCCAAGAACCGAAATAAGTGTGTCCGACCATGGTTCGAAAAGATATCCGTAAGTGAGCTCCGTCTGCCCATGGAGGCTCTGGTGATATAGTCAGAAGAGTTGGTTGTTGAGAATATGCGAGCTTCAGCCCACGCGCCGATAGTCAAAATCCCCGTAAATGTCTGGATCGAGCACGATTGACGGTGGAAATACCAAGATCATTGACGACTTGGGTTGTGATCAGCCTTTGTATCGCGGTTGCTCACGTTCGTCTTTAGAGCTGTCAGTGAGAGTTCGGGAATCATAGTCCGAAGCCAACAAGGTAGGATTCGGGACCATTGCTTAATAATGTTTCTTGCAGTTTATCGACACTGACTGAATCACAAGGGCAAGGAGACTGCAGTAGCGCAGACATAAACAACCCTTTATTTCTCTCTATAAAAGAGCAGAAGCGGGGACGTTGACAATGCAATCTTGACTTGAAATGCCGAGGTTGACAACAAAGTCTGGTCTCGCATTGATGCCTTTTCTAGTTACTTGCGTAAGAATCTGAGTGACCATTAATCACGCAACAACTAGACATGAATGCAACTTGGATTGCCTCATTGTTTCATAGTCATTGACCGAATCCCAACAAGACAGCATTCTGGCAGTCAAGCACGTTTCTCTACCAAGGTACCTAGGCTTGGAGCAAAACCAAGAGCCGTGCCAATTACAAGCCATGATGCCCCTTTCTAGTGGCAATCAGAGATTGTCAAGTTGCCTCATGGTGGTCAACTACTGCTCAGAAGGGTCCTAGACTTCCACCATCGGGATCCTCCCCCATTCCGGCAATTAATTCACTGATATCATTCTCAGCGGGCCTCTTTAGCTCATCCTATGGGGCAATGATCTCATTCTCTAGCAACAGCAAAGCATTGACAATGGGGGGGCTAGACGTGGGGCACGCTGAACGCCTCGTTTGCCCCGCGGGATGATGATACAGTACTCCGTACACACGCTTGTCATGGTGTTGTTGTTTGTCTGCTCTTACAAAGTCTTTGTCAGTCTTTTAACTCAAAGCCCATCTTCTTTCAGGCAAGAGAGCATTGCTCTTTTTTTGACACAGTCCTCTCTTCTTGAGCTCCTACACTACCTATCGTGTCTCACAATACCCCTCCTCTAGCGGCCGGCCCGGTGGAGATGCTTCAAAAGGTGGGCGACGTGGACCGCCAGGGTTCTTGGATGCAGATGCGCATGTATGTAGACAAGTACATAGTAGACAATGTGGATTGGGTGTGGCATGTTGGGTCTCGATGTTAGGGATCCTGTGTCGTAATCGGTCCTAGAAGTTGGTCCAGCTACAGTATAAAACCTCCTGCTCCCATCCTTCTCCCAGCGCAGTTCTCTTCCTCCGAGCTTCATACCCCATACCCAACTCATCACCACCACAACTTCAACTCAATAACACCGCAATCATGTCTTTCGGACGAACCGTCACCCTCAACTCGGGCCACGAGATCCCCGTCATCGGCTACGGCACCTGGCAGGCCGCTCCCGGTGAGGTCCGCACCGGTGTCTACGAGGCCCTCAAGGCTGGTTACCGCCACCTCGATCTCGCCAAGATCTACCAGAACCAGCGCGAGGTCGGTGAGGGTATCAAGAACGCCCTGGCCGACGTGCCCGGCCTGAAGCGCGAGGATATCTTCATCACCTCCAAGCTGTGGAACAACAAGCACCGACCTGAGGAGGTTGAGGCTGCCCTGGACGAGACTCTTGAGGAGCTCAGCCTGGACTACCTCGACGTGAGTGGGAGCTGTCAATTGGGAGATTGCAACAACTGACTCGTGGATAGCTTTACCTCATCCACTGGCCTGTCGCCTTCAAGAACGGCCCCGAGCTGTTCCCCAAGAAGGAGGGCGACGAGAGCCAGGTTGAGATTGACCGCGGCGTCTCCATCACCGACACCTGGAAGGCCGTGACCAAGCTGCCCAAGTCCAAGGCCCGAACCGTCGGTGTCTCCAACTTTTCCATTGAGCACGTATGGCACTCCTCTTCCCTCCAACACGCATCACCCAGCTAAACCCTTCGCAGCTCGAGACTATCATCAACGAGACGGGCGTCGTCCCCGCCATGAACCAGGTCGAGCGTCACCCTCGCCTCCCCAACCCCGAGCTGGTCGACTATCTCAAGAAGAAGGGCATCCTCCTGACCGCCTACTCTGCCTTTGGCAACAACTCGATTGGCCAACCCCTCCTCGTCAACACCCCCGAGGTCAAGGCCATCGCCGAGCGTCTCGGCGCCGCCCAGAACAAGACTGTCACCGCCGCCCAGGTCGTCCTCGCCTGGTCCACCCTCAACGGCCACATCGTCATCCCCAAGTCGGTCACCCCCTCGCGCATCCGTGAGAACTTCCAGGAGGTTGAGCTCGACGACGAGGCCATCAAGGCCATTGAGAAGATTGGCGAGAAGCCCCAGCGCTTCAACATCCCCCTCAACTGTAAGTTGCTCTGTCCCGTCTTCACAGTGTAGCACTCGGAACTGACAATATGCAGACAACCCTAAGTGGGACATCAACATCTTCAGCGACGAGCAGGAGAAGACCGCTACGAACCAGGTTCTCCAGAAGCTGTAGACCATTCATGATATCCAGATTATGATGCATGACGACATAGAATAGCAATAAAAACGGGCAAAAAAAAAACACGCTCGACTACAAAAATAGAAAAATTTAATGATCCTCATGAGAGAATATCCGGTCCCAAGTACATAATCATAAGGGTTCCCGAACGAATCATCGCTTGTCAACATACACCCTTGCCCGAGTTGCCAGGGTCTACAAGAGACTCCGTAAGCCCAGTAGATTTTAACGAGATTAGTTCTTGATTCGAATTTGTACAGTACGCAATCTGCAATGGCATCCTGTCTCCCTACCAAGATATCCAACAACCCGTAACCTTGAGAAGCTCCTGTTCCTGTGCAAGATACTGCCTTGGCATTTCCCTTGCTCTGCCGTATATAGCCACGATATCCCAATCCTGATATGCTCCCGTAAAAAAGAATTAACTGCATACGTTGTACAATGCTCCCCAATGACACCTCCTTGTTGCGCCCGGTCGATGATGTCCGTCCCATATACTCGTCTCTATGCGCCGACGCTGAAGCCGAAGGAGCCGTCGAAAACGTCGAGTTTCTTCCAATCGATGCCTCCGCGGAGAGCTACCAAGACGTCCATCGATGGGACCTTGTTGGGAGGGTAGAAAAGTAAGAGGTTGTCCATATCCTCGTCTGTGAGGCCGCACATCTCGTCCCACTTGTAGGTATCGCTAACTTTGGACATCCTGAAACCATGACTGTCAGTAGGCAAACCGTTTGATCGATCCAAGCTGTACCTACCACTGCATTCGCTTGGGCCCTTCCTCAGGCCTAGGGGCGGTCTTTCTCAACCTGAGCCGCAGCTCACCAATCGTCTCGATCGCGTTGCCGGCATTCTTGGGGAGCTGTTTGGCAATGAATTGCCTGATTGCCGCCGCTAACCTAGGGCCCTTGCCGTTGGTGCTGACCATGATCTGTAACGGTCCATCGCGGTGGATGCTGCCAAAGTAAAAGTCGCATTCAGGAGGCACGTCGGCGATATTTGCGGGGATCCTTCGTTCCTTGCACAACTTCCAGATGACGGTCGAGGCGGCGGGGTCGTCGATGGCGACCAGCACCATGTCGGCTCCGTCGAGGTCTTCGGGCTCGAATACGCGGTTGGTGTGGGTGACTTGGCCCTCGCTGACTCGGAAGGCGACCTCGTCATTGAGGCCAGACTTGGGGCACACGACGGTGATGTTGGCGTCTGCGTTGAGGCAGTTGAGGATCCGGCCGGCGGCGACCTACAAAGGTAGTGTTAGTTTAGAGGAAGTACATGCAGACAATGTCTCAGGAATATAAATTCCAGATGCAAGTGAATCATCACGTACCTCACCACCGCCCACTACAAGCACCTGCTTGTGCTTGATTTGCCATGCCAGAATCAAGCTACCTCCAGGTTGCACGGGAGGATACGTCTTTGCCATGGCTGCTTGGTCAAAAGACGAAGAAGCAGCAGCAGCAGTAGCAGCAGCAAAAGAAGACGAAGAAAAAGAGGAGGAAGAAGGAGACGATGACGAATCACAAGGAGGTGCCGGAGATGCCAGCCGCGGCTGGGCTGATGTAGGCTGTTGGCTGGAGCTCGTTTTTCCCCATTTCATGACCCGCTCAGGGTTACGTTATCGTTATCGGATGTCGCAAGGATTGCGATAAGATGGGGAACGGGAGGAAGCGAAAGAGGACTAACGCATCGGGGAAAGGATGATGCACGATATTGAGGTACTCTTTCCATCATTCTCTATTTTACGCTAATTCAAGTACATCTTTATCTGATGCATGCAATTAGCGCCGTCATCCTGTCTCTCCTCCCCGAAATACGTACCTCCACCTCTAAACCACTGCATCCCTCCCCCGTCAAAGGCGGTGCAGCTCGAGGCGGAGCTCGACCAACTGCGGTCGCTCTCTCACCTTACAATCCTTCTCTTTTACTATACTCTTTGCCTTGTCGGCATATTTCTTGTCTATAATATAGGCCTGGGATTTACATCATCATGTCGGGCCGCAAGCTGGGCGGCGGCCGCATCTTTGGCAGCGGCAAGGGCCTCGCTCCCCCGACGCCTCCGAATGCGATTGCGCCGCGAGTTGGAAGCCCACTAGCGGCCTCAGAGAGTACCATGTCTATAGACTCATCGTCTGCGTCGCCTCCTGTGAGCGGTCTCTCGCCTGACCTACCAGTGCAACACATTGGCGACAGCATCAGTGTCGGTGCTCAAGGCAAGGGTGGTCCTGCTGATGGCGGAGCCCTCGTCTGTCCGATCTGCAGCGAGGAGATGGTGAGATGAGAGAATGCCAAGTTCTGTATACTCAACCCATGTACTGACTCGAGATGTGATAGATGACACTACTGCAACTGAACCGACACATCGACGACAACCACCAAGAACTCGCCGAGGAAGAACAGGACGAGGTCAAGACATGGTTCGACAAGCAGGTTCTCAAGGCCAAGCGATTTCAGCCTCTTTCCCTCATCAATCAGAAACTAAGAGGCCTCGACGTCTTCGAATCAAACGAATCCAACCCCGTCCCCACTGCCGCCGCCGCCGCCGTGGGAAAGGCCCCCCTTGAAAGCCCCCTCGACCCCGACGAACTCATTACACGCCAACACTGGCAGCGATCGACGAGCTACGACCTATGTACGGACCCAACATGCGGCCGGAGTTTAGGGTCACTCAACGGAAGCATCAACTGTCGGAATTGCGGGCGGCTATTCTGCGAAGAACACACCATGTACCAGATGAAGCTGAGCCGCAGCGCAACTCACGAGCCGGTCCGAGGATACTGGGCAAGAGTATGTGAGACATGCTTCAAGTCAAGAGAAGGATATAACGACCATCATGGTGCCTTGGTTGATCACACTAATATGTTTATTGAAAAGAGAAGGAAAAAGGTGGAACGGCACAATCTGGAAATTTCACGGCTCGAGAAGCGGTTAACGAAACTTACGAAACTATTAGCAAATCCACCCGAGAAGCTCACACAGTCGAATGGTTCTATACTATCGCCTGTCACATCATTAGCCAGCCAAAAGAATCCACGCAAACTGATCGAGCAATCAGTCGTTACCTGGGAAGAAGACGCCAACGTGGCCAAGTGCCCGTTTTGCCAGCAGGACTTTGGCTCCTGGACGTTTAGAAGACACCACTGTCGCATATGCGGCCGTGTCGTCTGCGGAGATCCTCAAACAGGCTGCTCCTCCGAAGTCGGGCTCAATGTTGCGACTGGTGCAAACGAGACGGAGGCGAGGACGACGAATCCGGCCACTGAGAAACCCCCCTCGACCGCAAACCCCGGCCAAGTCAGCGTCGATATTCGCATGTGCCGCGAGTGTAAGCACACGATGTTCTCCGCACGCGACTTTGCTGCTTCTTTGCACCACAAACCGCCTGATCAGCGCGCATACGAGACCCTGCGGCAGTTCGAGCGAGGCATTCGACAACTCCTCCCGTCATTTCACCGCGTGCTCCTGAACCTGCAACCAGAGAAGAAGGACAGCGGAGAAATAGATCTGAACAAGCCACCGCCAACGCATGCGCAGATTCAGGAGGCGGCCAAAATTCGCAAGCGCCTCGTCGATAGCTTTGGAAAGTATGGCATCGCTGCCAAGCGCTTACGCGACCTCCCATCCGAGAGCGCATCCCAGCGCCGCCTGCAGATGGCTATCTACACGTACGCCAGCGGTTTTCTCCACATCAACATGCTGCCCCTTAAGAGCCTCCCACAGCTACTTCGCTCGCGGTCTTCCGCATCCTCGTACACCGCCGTATCGTCATCGCGCCCCCTCGTCTCCAAAGAGCACTCGGCATCAAGCCTACGGCATTCAGAGCTCGCAGAGGCAGATTCATCATCGCAGGCGCCGAGCGAGGGCAGCACGGTGGTGAGCCAGCTCGAGGCGGAGGAGAAGGAACTGCGGGAGCGGCTCGTCGTGCTGGAGGAGCAGCGCTTCATGGTCGACGCGATGGTCAAGACGGCTCAGGGTGCAAGGCGCTTCGAGGAGGTCAGCGCGTTGACCAAGAACGTGGACGAGCTGGACTCGGAGATCAAGGTGCTGAGAGGCAAGATCGGGACCGTTGAGGAGCGGTGGGAGGGCGTGTATCGAGACGGTGTCGCATAGTCGCGGCAAACGTCAGGGGCGGGTATATACAACTCGGAGCCTCATTTTGGAATTCGATGGCAACATCTGGAGGACAATTGCATATAGGGATATGGCATTGCACGGTGTTAGGAGTTTTGGCATGGTAAATAAGGGGTGGATTTTCTCAGAATGGAGCATAGTTCCCTTTTATCTATTTATCGACAAACGCGAATACATCTCGAACCTGATCATCACAGGAAACAGTGTTATGGCATGTTTACATGATATCAATTCTTTTCTCGTACACCATCAAAAGTCTCTTCCAACGACTCTTGATATCTTTGTGTCTACCCTGTGCAGAGAATGAGAAAGACATGTGCGTCCACCTCGATCAGAAATAAGGGCCAATGAGGGTTAGAATAAATACAAATCATGTTTCCCAGATATACAACGCCTGTCCGGTCCACCACGAGCCAAGGGGTGCTTTTCAGGGCTCGGTGGGTATCAAAAGCACCACGTACAAAGAAGAAGGGAATCGTACAGGGAATTCGCCACAAGGCAAGAATAGGTCATTAGGAGGAAGCCGCGGGAGATGTGATGCGGCAGGGGAAGCGGAGGGGGTTGTGCGGTTACTAGTGCACGACGCCCTCAACTCCGCCGAGGAAGCGTCTGACACGGGCGATCTCGAGCTCTTCGTGCTCGCTCTCGACGGCTTTGAGGAGGCCGTCGACGACAACATCGACTTCGGCCTCTTGGACGCCTGTGCATAGCGCGACGACGCGGCGGTACTTGACCTCGACGTCGCGGCTCCGTCCTTTGAGGGCAGAGACCATCTTCCGCGTCATCTCGCGGCGACCGTCGACAGCACGGACACGCGCGCGGAGGACTGCTGCTGAGGGGAGGAGGCCCTCGCCGCTGAAGCCTCCGCCCGAGGTGTCGTCTGCGGCTTCGAGCATGGCCGAGAGTTCCGTCTCCCATGACGACGAGGGGTTAGGTTGCGAAGTCCGTGATTGCTCCTGCATAAGGCGCACTTGCTCGTCTTCGCGCGCGTGGGAGAGGTTGGAGACCTTTTGCCGTGCGATCTGCTGCTTCTTGAGTGTTGCGCTGAGGTGCTCGAGGCTGCGGCGGGCCTCGCCGAGCTGTGTAGATGTGGTGCGGAGGGTGCTGTGGAGAGTGTCGAGCGAGGCTTGTTTTGATTTCATCTCTGCTTGGAAAGCTGACCCAGTTTCGGTCAAGAGATGAGTAATGGCTGGGAAGAGTCAGTATCGAGTCAGGCGGTTCATGGTACTAGAGTTGACTTACAGGCAACGATCTCATCGCTGCTCTCTCGACTTCGCTGGTTTGACCCAGGGGCGCCATTCTTCTCGGTAGTAGTCTCGTTGTTCGTCTTATCCTCCGTGTTCTCACCTCCGATACCAAAATCGAGAGGTCTTAGGCCCACGCGGTTTGAGATATTTGGGTCAGCGCCAACTTCCAGCAGCTGTGAGATGATGCTTCGGTTCCCTATCCGGGACGCAATGTTTAGAGCAGTGTCGCCTACGCTGTCTTGCGCATTAACAATCTCGCTCATAAAGCGTGCAATGCCCATCTTGGGATTAGACTGAGAGCTACTGGGGCCGTTCCCGTTGGCTTGAGCGTTCTGGCTGTTGGGGGCGCTTCCCTGCCTCACCACCCACTCTAATAAGCTCTCGAGATAATACCGGCTGGCGGCGTTGCGTCCTTTGACAGCACTGGTAACAGCTATATGATGTAGAACTGTCCGTCCCTTCTGGTCGCGAGCCTCAATGGTGCTGCCGAGGACCTCAAGTAGATCGGGGAATGATCCATGATCCATTGAGTTTGTTACCAAGCAGGCGCGCATCAAGGCAGTCTCGCCAGAGGCGTTAACGCGGGAAATTGCGGCTCCGGCAGCAATGAGAGCACGGAGAAGAGGCATGCGAGCGAGTGTAGCGGCCCAGTGGAGTGCTGTATGACTTTGAAGATCAATGGGCATGTCCAGCTCCGAGACTGTAAACGTTCGCAGCATGTCGTGTTTGGAAGTATCCGAGGTGGCCGAGTCCATAAATAGGCCCATCAACATGCCACGCTTCATTTCGATATCGGGAGACATTTCATAAGGAAGAGGCGGCAGGGGGCCGTTGCCCTCCTCCACAGGTGAGCGATCTTGAATGGCGCTCTGGGTATAAATAAAAGACTCGTTGGGCTCGGTAGGAGATCCTGGAAAGGTTGCTGCAAACATATCCATATTCTGACCGTATGCGCTGAAGCTTTCGGCGGGCGTCATGGTCACACGTTGTCGTTTCCGGGGAGGCTCCGTCTCGGTGATCTGGACTGAGTTGTTTTGCTGCTGTGTTGAGTATGCTGAGTCAACCTGCTGGCCATAGTCCGAGGCGAAGCTCTGCTGTGAATTGGCAGGGAAGTCATCGCCATTCTGCATCGATGGTTGCCGGCTGAAGCTGGGTGCTCTGGTAGGACCGTTGCGACTCCGGGGTCCTGGAGAGTCGAAGCGGGCTTTGCTGATGGCGGCAACAGCATGTGACGCGGTACTGGATATGTTCTTGAAGAAGGTGCCGGAGAGCCCGTTCGGTCTTCCATCCGCACTCTGATTGTATAGACGTTTCCTCTGGGCGGCCATGGCCTGTTCTTTGGTCGGAGTGTTGAAATCGCCTCGACCAGCGACACCGCCATCTTGCCCCATATCGTAAGTCAGAAGTGGTCGCAGAAGTTCTTCGACGCCGTACTGGCGACAGACCTGAACTCCACGCTCAAACTTGATCCAGGTACCCTGATATTTTCCATAACCTCCCTGGACCTTTTCATGTTCGCCTGTCTGGATTTCCTTTTCGAGTATCTTGGTCCGCTTTCCCTTGTCGACCCCGGCAACCTTGAGGATCTGTGTGGCATTGAGCCACGAGTCGTTGCGACGGCGCATGACAGCGACATTGTTGACCTCCATCTCGTATACATCGACGCCCGAGTATGATGCCTATTGTCCAGAGAAAGACGGTCTTGTTAGCGATCGCATGGTCTTGCCAGTACCCGCGGGTAAGTGGGGGAGATGGAGGTAGGCGGTCTCGTACCGAATAGATTCCAGCTCCTTCGGGCTCTCCATGATAGCCTCGTTGGAACGAAGCCGAAAGACCGGCTTGCGATTGTTGACTCATGCTGAAGGATTGTTGCGACGATTGCGATGCTGACGGCATCCTGTGTACGGAGGTGGAATCTCGTGAAAACGGTCGCTTTTGGTTCGAGGGCGGCTAGAAGGAGGAAATGGAGCCCTCGAGGCGCGATATCATCACAGCGCCAATGCAAGGATCGATCGAAGGGGTACGTAGACGAGGAGTCGGAGACGGAAGACGAAATTATTGAATAATACAAGAGAAGCGCCTCATGAGGCTGAAACTAGAGATGCTGATTTACCCATGCGCCTTGTCGTCGGGTCCAAGTTTCGGTTGACTTGTGCGCTCGAAAAACTGGTGGTTGTAGAGAGTTGAAATGGAGTCGAGGCGAAATGAGCTTCCCAAGATAGCGCTGCAGTGGGCCGCTGGGGTCGGTTGAGCAGGTGAGATTGAGTGCAGGAGGGGTCTCAGGTACCGCTAAGGTAGCCCCGGACAGCGGGCGTGGGGCGCTAATGGCCAGTGGTTTAGCGGGCTGGAAGCGCTGATGGGACGATGATTGAGAATGGATGGATGAACAAGAAGGGATTGGATATGTATGGATGAATGAATGGATGGGACAGACATTGACTCTTTCAGGCTCCTAAACGTGGGAGAAAAGCATCTGGTAACAGTGCGTGAACACCCAGATGCACGCACGTCTTTGTACCTGCTCAAGCGAGGCTCGTGTTAACTACATGCACGTCAAAGCGACTTGTGCTCACTTGCAGCGGGTTTCCTGGACGTGGATGCGTTCAATTAATCAAGACGTGTCGGTTTCGTGGTTTCGCGTAGTTTGACCGTGTCTCGCGCGCTCTGGGCGCGTAATTAACGTGAACGCACGAACCCCGCCCCGTAGTCCAAAGACCGACCCGACCCGTTTTAGCGACCATGGTTATGCTGTGGTTGCGAGTCAGCTCCTAGAGCGACTTTTACTGTACTTTCACAAATTGATGGTTTGGCCACTGATTTCATGGCCATGCGTGAATCCTCGAGGCCGCTAATGCAACCACTTGTTGATGGCCGCAAAGCTCTGGGCCAGTCTTTGCTATGGATCCACGTGGTTTCGGGTCAATGTGCAGTGATGTGCAAAGGTGGTACTTATCCAATGCACAAACATGTGAAACTGTGAGTTGAGACCAAGTATACCTCGAGTCTACTAGATACTTAGGTAAGTATGTATAAGTAATTATTAGTTAGTTTCAAACTGGTTGACGTCACCCTTCATTAAATGTAGTGCGTCTGAAGACGGCGAGTTACCTAGGTTACCGGAAGAGAAGGCCTGTGCTAATCCAAGGTTCATCGTCGATTACATACTCGAACCAACGTAACAGGGATCCCAATGGTTTAAGCACTTCGATCGAGATATGGCCTGGCTCAGAGACGGCGTTTCCGCTTGCAAAACTGAGCTCATGCTGTGCTGGTAATGGTCTTGTTCGACAGTATTAGAGCCATTGTTCAAAGTAACAGAGGCCGAGCCAGGCAAGCCCTAGGCACTAGCGACACCTAAGTTTATTGCAACGGCAAGGCTTGACGCTGTTTTTATGAGAATGGAAGTTATAACAGTATGCTTACAGGATCCGCGTTGGACTTCTTATTGTGTGTCCTACCGTGGTTAATGGGGATAAAACGGCGAATACAAGATTGCCTATGAGGGAGTGAATAAACATGCATTATATCAGCAAAGTGACAATTCTCCAAGTCCTCCTCCCATTCTCGCAAAACCTTCTCTAATGGTTTCTGCAGAGAAGCTCGATTTCAGGGTTGACAGCTTAAACTGACTTACAAGCATAGCCCGCCCGATGGCGGAGCTAAAGCTAACATCGGGAGCCGGAGTTTCACCGCCGAGACCAAGAAAAACCACAGGCAAGCTCCATCACAGGCTCCATGTGGCAATGGCCTCAAACATTGAAGCTTTCGCTGCTTTATTTTCGTAACTTATGAGGCCTTGTGCCTCTTTTTAATACTCTCGTTTCAATTGTCGTCTCACACCATCGTCGCAATGCCTCGCCCACATACCGCCATTCCCAATTTCCTCCCACCACTCCATCTCTACCGAAATCTCCTCCGCGAATCCTCCTATCTCCCGCCCGCCTTTCGATCTACCATCGTTTCCATCATCCGAACCCGTTTCCGTAATCACCGTCGAAAAGACCCTCTGCAGAGAGATCATCGTGCGCAGGCCAACAATGCGCTTCGTACATTGAGAGCAGCCAACAGCGGCCATCGTAAGTGCATGGCAAAGCTCATTCACAAAGGCTTTGGAAGGACGGGCCCTCGAAGACGGCACTTAGTCACGGACTTTGTGCGTGCTCAAGGCCCCAACGACTCGGACGCTCTAGAGGCTCTCATTGACGGGGCGGCTCCCAAAACCACCGATCTTGCTGCTGAAAGCCCGGGACCGACATCCAAACGAGACGACAATGCCTCACCAAACGAGTCCCTTGATCAAGGCGTGAGTGAAGACGAAAAGCCGGCATACTCTTTGGGTCGAGGCAAAAACGAGCCGAAACATACCAGAAATCGTTTCTATGAACAGTGGGATATATCAAAGCTTACGCAGCTTCTCAAGTCTCAGCGAGCGGTCCAGAGAGACACAGATGTAAAATGGCTGAAGCGCGACATCAAAACTCTTAACGACAGTGTCAACGTGCCAAAGACCAATATCTGGGGGAAGCCGCCTGCTGAGAATCTTGTTCGCGCCAAGAAAGCGCAGTTTTGGAGACGTGCCGTTTCAAAGATCATGCCCCCCATCAGCAATGGCGAATGGGATCTGCTAGGACGCCTGAGCCGCGGCGCACAAGACTTGGGCGAGTGGAAGGTTCCTGAAAGGCGGCCGGCTGCAAAGCCTAAGCATGACACGGAACAAGGGCAGCCTCTGTCGGATTGGAACTGGGAGGCTTATGCGAACAAGCCCATTGCCGATGCTGAACGCAAGAGGTCAAAGATCCGTGCCGTGAGGCTAGGGGAGAAACTGAAGCAACCCTACGAGGGACAACATGAACACCGAGAGATCAGCGCACGATGGTTCCGTCGAACATATCATGAGACATGGAATATCACCCCAAAGATGGATCAGGACCCGCGATCGCTACAACACCAGTTTACTTGGGGTTCTCTAAAATCCCCTGCAGTTCGTGCTTCGAATGAGCAGCTTGCTATCTTTCAGGGTATTGACCGCGCGGGGAAGAAGGTGGCGGACTAGAAGGCGGGGGACGACTGGAGATCTTCATGATCCTAACTCGTCGGTTGAAGTCGACTTGGGTCGCCATGAACACACATATACCGGCTCTCTCAATCCGTCAAATTGGCCAGCTTGGTGAGGCCGTCGCCGTCGACTCTCATGCCAAGCCACTCGTTCATGGCGCTGGCTCCGATGCTCTCGTAAAACTTGATGCTGGGCTCGTTCCACTTGAGCACCGACCAGTCAAGGCGAGCTCCCTTGATGGCAACCACCTGCTTCGCCAGAGTGCTCAGCAGCTTCTTGCCGTATCCGTTCCCGCGTTCCGACTCTCGCACAAAGAGGTCCTCGAGGTAGATGCCGGCGCACGACCGCCACGTGCTATAGTTGTAGAAATACAGCGCCATGCCTACGGCGACGCCCTCGGGAGAGATGGCGAGCAGGCAACGAGCGGGCTTTGTGGGTGATATCGGTTCTGTCTCGGGGATGGGGGAGGCATCGGCATCGGGCGAGTCGGACGGGGCAAAGGCGACTGTGGCCTGGATGCTCTCGACGGTGGCCTTGTTGGCGTCGGGTTCTCGCTCGTAGTCAGCGAGCTCTTGGATGAGCTGGAGGATCACGGGGGCATCTGTGGGGAATTTTGGTTAGCATCATGACAAGTCCCAGCAGATGGACGGAGCTTACCCTCCCGACGCGCATGTCGAATCGTCGCCATTGTATGTACGATAGAGCCTTGCTGTATAAAACACCAAGATATAAAGTCAATGGCAGAATGTTTGCAGTAACAGAGGGCAGTATGGTCAGTTTTATCCTTGATCTCGTGGTGGGGTAGAAGCGTAAAATGGAGTTTCGAACAGTGAAGGGCGCGCCTTGAAAGATCTTGGGAGGGGCAGCTGCATCATGGCGGGGGTCAAAACAGGCCTAGCTTGGCATCCACTGCAAACATTCATCATCAGCCGAGTTCCCGGACCTCGAGAAACACCCTATATCCATCCTGTTATTATCCAAGAAGCACATGCTCGTGGATACGTTGGCCTTGTATCCATGTGCAAGATAAACACCCAAACACGGGATATTTACTACATAAGTTGTGCTTTATTTCTCCTTGAACTACCTCATTACCCACCCTGGACTCTTCCCTTATAGCATCATCATGTCGCTGCGAAGATCGCGAGACCCATCATGATGCCCTCAAAGTGCGCATTTGTCGAACCAGCTCCATTGCCAGTTGATGTAGCCTCTGCGACGTCTGACGATGTACCTTCACTATTCAAAAGCACAGCTGTGGCCCAAGAGCCCTTATTTCTCGTTGTAGAGGCTTTGCTGGTAATGTCCGGTGTGGTCGCCATCGTCATAAGTTCGACCATTGCCTTGTATGTCTAAAAATACTTCCTTCACTGTCGGGCTCATCTTTGCTCTTGGTTCAGTGAGTCCTGCTTAGTCTTGGTCATCTCGTCCGCTTAAATCGTCTCCTCAATGGCAGTCTTGATCACTGACTCTTGGAAGAGAGTGGCGAGTGGAATGATGAAAGGAAGACGTTGGCTTCTTGGCTCAAACAGCAGCTCATTTCATGTCCTTGCCAGTCCCTCATGGGTGACCAGGGTTTTAATCTGTGCAGAAATACATCCGTAGGTATGGAATGAAGGGCTTGTACGCATTGAATAGCATTTTTATGTTTTACAAGTTAAAACGTATTATTGGGATGAATCCCTGACACAAGTGTATCGATGGAGCTACATAGCAGTTTACAAAAGATATCTGTACGTAGGCGCATTGTCACCAAGCTCCATCTTCTGCTCATCTGTAAGCTCATGCTGGGGCGGGTTCGCGTCCCTCTTCTTGTTGGATCGCCAGCATACAAACGCGTAAAGGAAACACGAGAGGATAGACAAGATGGTAAAGGCAATGGAGATGGAGTACCCAGGGATGAACTTGGGGGCATCCTTCTTCATAAAGGCAAACACGGCGATGATGCCACCGATGTTACCGAAGCCAACCTGCCAAGCTGAGCCCACCGATCTTCGCATGTGTCCGCCCAGGTTCATGTTGAACCAGCATACGATAATGGGCATGGCAGTGTATGCGCCCATGGCGACCAGGAACAGCGCTGCGTATTGGACCTTTGTGTTGTTGTGGATGCTGAGCAGGATGGCGAACCCGGTGATCGCGACGAGGATGGCAAAGATGGCGAAGCCGGCTCGGTGTCGTACCTTGTCTGACATGAAGGCGATGGTCATGGAGAACCCAAAGGCAGCAGCCCATGGAGGTACGCTGTACAGCTGTGTGTGAATCGGGCTGTAGCCGTATGTCTGGATAATGCCAGGCGCAAAGTACGCGTAGCCGTAAGCAGGGACGATGAGTCCAAAGTACATGAAGCCGCCGATGATGATCTTGTAGTCCTTGAGGACTCTGAGGGCGTCGCCAAATGTCGTCTTTCGCTCCACGCCGGAGTGGCCTTGATCAGCCTGGAGTCGCGCGGTGATGTAGGCCCTCTCCTCCGAGGAGAGCCATTTGGCCTCTTCAGGGAAGTCGGGCAATAAGAAGTAGAAGAAGAAGCTGACGAAGACGGTGAGGGCGCCTTCAAGAATGAAGATCCAGCGCCAGCCGGCGTATCCTCTCAAGCCGCTCATCTTGCCAATCGCGGCGGCGAGCAGACCACCAAATGCGCCAGCAAGTGTTGTACTGTTGAAGAAGAACGAGTAGCGACGCTGAGCTTCGTGTCGACGATACCACATGCCAATGAGGTAGAAGGCTGAGCAAGGTGTAAGTAAAAGACGTTTCTCTCGCGGATCCGACTCGGCTTACCTCCGGGAAACATGCCCGTCTCAAAGAGACCGAGGAAGAAGCGGGTCGCGATCAGCCCGCTGTAGTTCTGGACGAAGCCCTGAAGCAAGGTAGTGAGGCCGAACAGAAACATGTTGATGCTCAGCCAGACGTGAGGCTTGAAGCGCTTGAGGAGAATGTTGGAGGGGATCTCGAAGAGGATATAAGGTACGAAGAAGACGACAAGCGCATTGTTGTAGAGATGCCCGTCGAGCTCGAGCTCTACTGAGAGGCCATAGACGTTGGCATTGGCAATGTTGACCCGATCTAATTCAGTTAGCTAGCTGTCGCAATAAGACTGGCCAACAGGGAAGAGATTCGACGAACCAAGAAAGGCAAGAAGGTACATGATGCAGAGAAACGGAATCACATGAAAGTCGATCTTGGCCATGAGCTTGCGATCCGTCGTACTAGGCGGGCAGGCCACAGCGAGGCCTTGGGCGTGAACATCGTCGGGGCTGCCACCAGCGCGCTCAGGTTCCAACGATACAGGCGAGCTTGCGCCATTCTGCTTCTCGTCGCCGCTAAGAGCCATCTTGTCGTTTGTTCCTTCAAGACAGCAATTGACTGGAGTGTAAAGGAAGAAGAAGACAGCGATCAATAGGAGGAATGGGTCTGGCTACCTCACCACCACAAAGCAACAGAGTTGAGGGGAGCAGCAAGATTAATAAAGAGGGGACCCTGCAATGTCTCGGAGTCAATCATGCCTCATCAGGCGTGTTGGTAATCTCCGTCGCGGAGCCGAGGTCGGGCAAAAAAAAAAGATGTTTACCAATGCAACATGACGCTTGATGTTGGACGCCCTAGACGCCTCCATAGACTTGGAAGATTGCTACGCTGCTACGTAGTATACCGCCACAGCCAACCCCGCAAATGCATGGTTGAGCAGGTCTTGCACCTTGTCGTCAATCCCTGGTGGTATCCACGGCCGAGTCACGGACGACATGGGGCCCATGGAAAACTTTGAGTGCTGATCAATTTGTATAGCAACCATGACCGATGTCGCACACAAGATGGATACCCTGGGCTGGGAGAAATATCATATCGGTTCCGGAGCAGGGTTCGGAGCCGTGTTGTTTCCTTGAACTACAGTACGGTACTGACTTAGGAGATCCGGCCATTGACACTCTTATTAGTCTTGTGGCTGCTCCGGGATTAAAAACCATGCTAAAGCCCGCCTTGGCTGCATCAGCGCCACAGCCGAAATGCCGACTTGTAGTGCCCGCCTCATGCTTTGAGTTGTTGATGAAGACAGATGCTGCTCACGACTTGATGCCTGCCAGCTTGGTCGGAAGAGGAGCATCCATGATTGATGGAATCCACTGGTTATAAGACCTCATTTATTGTTACAATTCGTATCACTCTTGTGCAAACAAGTCCAGCCATCGTAGTGATACGCCCTTGAACTTTGCGACTTGGCCGGCCTCTTTACAAAGCCACCGATGCAGCCTCTGTCTAGCGGCGAACGCCTCGACACCTGTCAACTGGCGCTATCGTCAGAGAAGGAAGCTCAGAAGAATGACTGCAGGATCATCTGCTCAAACCCCACGGGGAAACCCCTCTACGGTCTTTCCGCTGGAGGTAAATATGGAAACGTGTGTGTGTGTGTGCCAGGCTAAGGATTTGTCGGTATTAATTCCGCTTTCTGTTGAGATTGTGGGTGTTGTGTACGGACCATCGCCACAGGGAGTCCCAGTCTCCCCCAGGATTTTATGGTCCAAATGCTCCAAGAGATATACATGTTGGAACCTCAGAGGTCTCCAAGTTGGAACGTCATTGCAACTTTGCAATACCTGTCATCCACGAGATCCGTGATACCCGCAGTTGTAAACGAGCTTACAGTTGGAGTAACAGAGTCTGCCAACCCCGGACTTTAGTCTTTATCTCCATCTCTGCTGACCGTGGAGCAGCAATTCATTATAAACCATTTCTCAACTCAAGCCTCTTATTAGCATTTTTTCCGAAGTTATAGATGAACATGGCACCTCCTGAGCACAACAAGTATGGACCAGGCTACGCAGCCTCTCAAGTAAAACACCACGAATGGAGAACAGCCGACAACAGCGCAGCACATCTCGTGCCAAGACTGCAGTCTCACGTCAAAGTAAACCCCGAACTCACACTCTTAGACGTCGGCGCCGGATCTGGAACAATCTCTGTATCCTTGGCAAAGTACATGCCTAAAGGACAGGTCGTTGCGACCGACATATCCGACGACATCCTCGTTCGGGCGAGGGAATACGCTGCTTCTGAAGAAGTTAACAATCTCAAGTTCCAGCAGGCCAATGTCTACGAACTCCCGTTTCCAGATTCGACGTTTGATATCACTCATGCTCATCAGGTGCTCTGCCATTTGGGCACGCCTATCGATGCTATCAAAGAGATGTTGAGGGTCACAAAACCAGGGGGGACTCTATCGCTCCGGGAGAGTGACATGCAGATGTGGTGCATCTGGCCCGAGATCCCAGGACTATTGAAGTTCCATGAAATCTCGATCAAGACGCTACTTGCGAATGGCGGTCAGGATAAGGGAGGGCGACAGCTCGTGTCTTGGGCGCTAAAGGCCGGTGTAGCGCGTGAGGACATCACAGCAAGCTTCGGGACATGGTGCTATAGTGCGCCAGATGACAAGAAAGCATGGGGTGAGTAGAGTTAACTCAAGGCCATTTTTAACCAAATTGTCAGAGCATACTGACATCTTGCAGCCGGGGCCATGAGCGAGAGGTTGATGAGTGGTCAAATGCGTGGCAAGTCTCTGGAGCTAGGCATTGCAACTGAGAGTGAGCTGGACGAGATGGCCGAAGCTTGGGAAAAGTGGAACAAAACCAACGACGCTACTCTTGGTATAATGAATGGAGAGGTGTTGATAGATAGGAAATAGGTTTGTGATATGGCGCAAGGCAATCGAGTTAATAGCTAGTTGGTGTAGTACTTCAAACCTGAGTGCCTGCTGGCAGAGGCCGCTAATCACTTCGCCATATCCTTGTAATCATACTTGAATTTCCTCGTTCATGTATTCCATTCTGCACCCTTGTTTTGATCTCTGGTAGCTCTCTTGAACAGTGTTGCTCTTTATTACACTTGTATAATCAAGGACACCTGAGTAAGACCGCTCGAACACACGCCTCTAACCCTCTCGACCCAACAGATTTAGCAATCTTGCAAAGAGGCGCCCAAGCTCCCAGAATTGCCGTTACACCCGTGCATAGGATCATGGGCCCATATTTCGTCGCATAGCCAAGGGCATCGTCTGCTGAGATAGTGCTTCCTGCGGAGACGAGGGCGCCGCTCAGCGGACCAGCAACAACAAAGCCAAGACCTCGCCCCCCGAGAAGCATTCCAAACACCAAAGATGTGTCAATGGACCCGTTGTCGCCTTTCACCTCCTGTAGGGCTCCGGACCAAGTCGCGCTGAACCCTCCTGCAAAGAAGCCGTACAGGATCACAAATACTACCATTGTACTGATATGCCGACTCATCCCCCAAAGGAGGAAAACTGGAAGAGCGCTCCCCAAAGATGAGATGAGAATCACCTTGGGGGCTGCGATTTTGTCGCCCATCATGCCGTGGATGAGAGATCCAGGGACTGAGGCGAGCGAGAACAGTGCCAGTAGGATGGGACCGGTGACAGACGAGAGGCCGATGGCTTTGGAATAGCTGGCAAGATACGTGCTCGGCATCAGATAGCCTAGGGATTGTACAACGATACCGATCTGAAGCATCCAGAAGGAAGCGAATCCAAAGAAAGCGAAGCTGATGGGCCGTGGTCGTGAGTCTCGGCTCAAGTCAACCCGGGGCTTGAGGAAGAAGAGTGTTGGCAGGGTCATGGCCGTCGATGCAACCGTCCACGAGATTAAGGTAGCTCGGAGTTCAAATCGTTGCAGTAAGACGCTGAACAGAAAGGGCATGGCAACTCCGACAGCGGATTTCCCAGCCCACATGACCCCATAAGCCAGGCCTTTACGCTCAACGAACCATTCGTCCATATAGAGGGAGATGGGACTGAAGAGTAGGCTGCATCCAATGGCATAAAAGACACCTTGGGTAGTAATAAGTCCCGCAACGTCCTCTACGAACGCTGAGGCTGTCAAGCTGACCACAGTGATAACAAGACCAAGCGGTCCGCACCATCGACGGAGGTAAGGATACCGGTTGAGAGCAATGAAAGCTAGTGGCATCATGAGATACATGATTCCAGTCTGAGACGCGCCAATAGATGCAATGGCGCTTGGCGAAGCATTGAGCTTTCCTTGCGAGGTGTAGTACTCCTGGAAGATCCCAAAGGATACCGAATATCCTGCCATGATCACGGATTAGTTTTCATTGACAATGATAAAGGCCGGAACTTGCCCCAGATTGGAGCCTGTGCAATGGTACAGCAGGCAAGGGCCAGATAAGCCCCTCTTCCTCGGTCTGTCGGGGGTAGTGCGTCGATAGAAGTTGACTCTGCACGCTGTTCAACTTCATTATGATCGCAAGGGTGAAATACGGCCAGATCGTGCGAGGTTTCGGACGCCATTGTGGTGTTGTGCTCCAGTAGGAGAAGCTGCAGATGTCAGGTTACTTTGTCGCGGACATGGTCGATTCGATATTGCTTTTAAGAGAAGAATGTGACTCAACTCGACTCAGCTCGGTGAAGAGATTTATTTCCTATTTTGGCAGCTGGAGTTTTGTTAGAGTGAGGAGAAGATGTCATGGCCCATCACATGGGCATTTAGATCAACCAATTAGAGTCACGTCAATTCCGACGTCGCAACTTTGAATGTTTGGCGTTGGTTGAGAAGTTTAGTTGAAGAGAGAATGAGTTTTAATTTTGGCTGGACTTGTCAGACAGGCATTGACTGGTAAAGAACGCCCTTCTCATCTTACATCGATCGAGTTTTGCTGTTTAGACACACCTTGCTTGGTTTTAGAATCACGTGGCGTAGTCGGCATGGGAAATCTCTCAGGATGGGAATGCGGAGTGCCTCTTATTAAAGGGATGGACCTATCTAGGGACATTTGAAATAAAGAAGAAGTCACCGGATCTCAGTAGTAAACACATCATACCGAATAATGAACACTCAAGTACACTTGTGGGAAGTGAAGTTGTTCATTGGTCTTCTCAGATCTTCTTCGAGTAAGTTATAAGAAACTACGTATTTGAAATGTGTCTCCCTCGCCTTCTAGATCCTTGCGGTCGAAGCTTGTCGTCTAATTGAGTGCTTATTGGGTTCAAGATTGTAATTTTACAGAGCCGCATGTATGTTGAAATATATGTCGGCTCTTAGTCTTCTCTCTGTCGACAAGGTAGCTTTAAGTCTAGGAGTCACGCTCGATAATATTAGTATTGACCGGAGCTCGCGGACTGGAGGAGAAGCCCCGGACTCCCGGGTGAGCCACTGAGAACTCACTATCCATTGAAGCGGACAGACTATAGTTTACCACTCCCCAGACAAGAAAGGCAAGTAAAGTTTTGGTTTTCAATGCAAATACTATAGCAACTTAATGCATATCAACAACGTTGTCTCGTCAGCCGCCTGGTAAAGCATCTTTCAGGCTTCATGGTCACGTTTACACGATGCTCCTCCAAGCTCCTACCCCAAACTTCAACACCATAACACACTTTTAAAAACCACCATTAGGGTGGAGAAGGACCTTGGTGTAGCCGTCAATTCGCTTATCAAACTTCTCGTAAGCGACCTCTGCGTCGTCGATGTTGATCTCATGGGAGACAACAAAGCTGGGCTTGGCTCGGCCAGCGATAATCAAGTCTCGTAGATAACGGTTGTATGACTTGACGTTGCACTGACCAGTTCTGAGAGACAGACCCTAGGTAACGTTAGAAGCTGCGAATAGCTGAGCCCTGCTTGATGCTCTTACCTTTTCGAAGAGCTTGCCGAAGCTCAGGCTGATCATACCCTTAGCAGTGGCTTCGTCAGTAGCACCGGGGTCGCTGAATAGAAGTTGTCAGTCGAATATGTCCTCTCGAGATAGGATAACACCAACCTAGGAACATAGAGACCCGGAATGCCCAGGCCACCGCAAGCCCTCGTCACACGAATCATGTTCTCGAGCACAATGTTTGCCTGCTCAGCGTTGCCACTCTTGCCGACAGCCTGATAGCCCACGGCGTCGACAGATCGGTCAACCTCCTCACCACCATTGCCCTCGATGATCAGATCCACGGCATCGCCCTTGGTGAAGTCGATCGGGATGCAGCCAATCTTTTTAGCGGCCTGGAGACGCTCAGGAACACGGTCGACAACAAAGACTCGAGAGGCTCCGCGCAGGATGGCCGAGTAGGCTGCCATAAGACCGACAGGGCCGGCGCCAAAGACGGCGATGCTCTCTCCGGACTGGAAGCCTGAGATTTCCACACCGTGCCAGCCTGTTTCCGTTAGATGTGTCCCAGATTCTCAAGAGAAGAGTCGTATCGCACCAGTTGGAAATATGTCGGCAAGCAGAATAAAGTCAGACTCGTGCTCCTTGCCAGGGGGCAGCTTTAGGGCGTTGAAATCGGCGTATGGCACTCGGATATACTGAGCTTGACCACCTCGGTAGGGTCCCATGGCCACATAGCCGTACGCGCCTCCAGCGAACCCCGGATTCACTCCCGTGCAGAAAGCTGTCTTGCCCTCTTCGCAGTTGCGACAGCGGCCGTCGGCGACGTTGAAAGGCATCACCACTCGGTCGCCCTTTTTCAACAGGGTGACACCCTCGCCCACCTGCTCAACTATACCCATGTTTTCATGGCCTTGCAAGGTCAGTCAGGTTCCAACGTTTGTCGATATAAGTCCCATTGCTCGTACCAAAAGTAATGCCGGGCTCTGCCGCCGTTCGGCCCTCGTACATGCTGTGTGATGGTAAGAATGACTGTCTACAGATCCAACCGTATCTCACTCACTGAAGATCGGAGCCGCAAATGGCCGCCTTGGCCATGAGTTAGCTGCCGATATCGCGTGCGTCGAGAAGGACTTCATCTTACAGTTGTAACCTTGACGATGACATCGTCAGGATGTTCCAGCTTGGGGAGCTCAACCTGTTCGACCTTGACCTTGTAGGGGCCCTGGTAGTTGACAGCCTTCATTGTTTGGGACGCCATTGTGACTCGGACTTGACGGATATCTCGAATGTACAGCTTGTATCTGAATAAGGAGGAGGAATTCCGGGTTCAAGTATCAAAATGGTTGACTCGTTTTATCGTCACCATGGCATTTATACCCCGCGCTTCATCAGCCATTTCCCCCAGAAATGCCGGCACCTTTGGATCGGGCTTCTTACCGTCTATTGACATAGCTCCTTTGGGAACTTGGCAAACTCGTTGCGGGGAAGGTTACGCTAGAACAGCCGGGGTCTTCTGCTGCGGAGGTTCGAATGTGGCAAGACTTGGCAGCTGAGGAGGGATACCAAGTCGAGGGAATAGATCGGCGAAATTATCCTAAAAGAGACGATGAGTTTCTCCCCCGATTTCTGTAGTAGCAATGACCTACTGGTTAACGACCACCGAATGGGGAAGATCTTTCCGCTCAAGTATAGAGAGCCAAGACGGAAGATGCCACATTCTAACTGTAGCATACTTGTGTAGACCTTGAGTGGAATCAAGTGAAAGAAGAGGTCAAAGAGAGGGATAGGATCGGAGGGCGAGCCGCGCGTTTTTGAATCTTTGGGCTTTAACAAGGCAGGCAAACAGCTGACGGCATAACTGTTGGCGCGTTGTTCATCAATACGTTGAGTGGCATGGCAGGCAGAATGCGTACGATAGAAGTTCTAAGGTCCTGGATATCGTTACAGTAATTGATATATTAATCCGAATCGGTTGGGGATTGTTGCCGCCTGGGATAACTCCTCGCTCCTGCTTCAATATCAAACTACCGTCTCTCCTCCTACTTGGGTTCATCAAACGTCTTTGCTCCTTTGTCTCTCTTTCCTGCATCAAGACGCTTCCATTTAGACGAAAACCCTGTCTTCTTCCTTGATTCTGACTGTGTTATTCCGCCACTCCATCGCTGTACCGCCGTTTCCCAAGACAACCTTGGGCCTCTAACAAGAACGCCCATCGTCTGTTGTAGCTCCAAGGTCACACTCCACTCGTGAAATATGAAGCAGACACTGATCAAATTGCTACGGACTATCTAGACTACATCTATTCGACATCGATGGCCCCCAAAGCTATCGTCACTTATGCCGCCAGCCATTCTTCGAGTCCACCGAATCCACACGTCCTAACGATACAATGTCCGTTTGCCACCAATCCCCGTGATGCCGTCCGACACATCCTTCCACACTCAGTCGTTAGCAAACATACCCTACCGGAATCTCGAATCATCTTTGACTCGACTACTTCACACTTACCTATGCCTCTGCCAGACAAGCCACGACTCGATCCACCCTCTGAGCTGTTTGTCAGATTCGATATGACTTGAACCAACTCTCTACTTGCCAAACAGGACAGCGGGCTTGTTGTCGACCTAGTCAAGGTTCGGGTCTGCAAACTTGCTAGATATGGCTAGCCCAAGTCAAAAGATCACAAGAGACGAGCCGTGCGGTTCTCACTCCTCGCCCGACTCACCTCGAACAAGAGTCTAAGAGACTAACGCCAGGCCCGCTCCTTTCAAACTTGCACTGCAAGGATTAGTGTTGAAGTTGATGTTAGCATCAAGTCCAACAACACCAAAGGGGTCCAGTTCATACCGTTTCTCCGCTCTAGCTCCTCACAAAACCGTATTATAAAAAGGATGCCCACTAACCCACCCTTTCATCCTGAAACCTGTTGCAAACACCATTAGCAACTCTTCTTTTCGACGAAAGGAACGCTGGTTAGTAAAGCAACGCTGGTTAGTAAAGGAACGCTGGCCAACCCCCCCTGCCCGATCAACGCTGCCATCCCCCAAAAGAACGCTGCACCACCCTCCCTCCTCCCAAAGCAAACGCTAGATACAAAAGCAAAAACAAAAACAGCAGCAAGAAAGAAAAGGAAACAAGAAAGAACGCTAAGGCCTTGGCCAAACACAACGCTGACAACCCGAAAAGAACGCTGCAAACCTGCTGCTGCCCACCACAGCCTCCATCCCCTCTCTCCACTGTCACTCATCAGCATGGACTATCAAAGGTTGGGATAAGACGAAAGAGTAAGAACTTACCCCAATCCTCTCCAAGTCTCGCCAAAGGCCACCCAAAACGCGATCTCCATCTACCTAAGCACATAACCATTAGCAAACACCAAGGGGGGGGCAACAAACCTTGTCTTGCAGTCACCTGTGTCAGTGTTAGCTTGCTTGATGCTACGATCACCGACCAGTCCAGGCGTAGTACGAACCCTCTAACGCACTCCCCTTCGCTGTGCACTGCTGACCGATCCTTACTTCGCTTCGCTCGTCGGGTTCGTTAGAGGACCGCGTTTCCTGGCAGCCTTCTTGCCCTTCTTCACACTACTACTCCATTTCACGTTGGATAACGAAGCACGCTGCGGCACAGGCCTAAACCTGGCGGGACGCGGCGTCTTCTCGTCTGCCTTGGGCACGGGTCTCGGAAGCCCAGCAACCTCGCCCGGGTAACGCTCCCACGTGGCCGATGTCTCTTGGACATGGACACTGGACGTTAGCGGGTTGTAGTATTTAGGCTCACGTCCTTGAGCCTGATCCTCGAACCTTGCGGCTCGAGGGTCCGACCCAACGACGGGGTCGACGCCGATCGTGGCGGCCAAGATGTTCGCTTCCTTGGAGCAAAAGCAACCCATCGTGTACGATAAATTACTAGTCCTGAACAGGTCACGTCGTTAGTAGAGCATTCGAACAGTGGACAACGTAGCTTCAAACTCTTGAAATGAAAATAGTAATCTGGGTCGAGGCAAGATCTTCTTTCGTAGCCTAAACGCGTAGAAAACAACATCAGCATGAGCAGTAGACGACAGAGCAGAAGTTGCTGCTCCGACGGACTCGACGAGGACATGATACTCACGTTTGCGGTCGGTATCGTGATCGATTGCGTTCTTGGTCTAGCAGTGCGGTCGTGAGCTGAGAGTGTGCAAGTGTGAGGAGAAAACCAGAAGAAATCCAAGTCCATGGGAGATCGAAGGGGTTTAAGTAAACCGATTTGTGGGCCCATTCTTGGGACTGGGTGATCTGGTGAGTCAGTCTGTCTATCGTTGATGCAGAGGAAGAGCGAGATAGCAATGACATAGACATTGCTAAAAGCTGCGTATAGTGAAGATGACTCGGTTGATTCTGCAGGCGAGTCGTTCGGGTTGAGGTTGGATTAGGAATCGAGGGTGGGCCATGCCACTTACACGATATTCCGGCCACACTCCGGCGGAGTTGTGCTGCAGCTAGCTTCATACGTCCATCTCTTCGTTTCTATTCCTATCTACTCATGTCTATTTCTCTCTATTACATATGCAACATGAAGGACAAACCCCTGCTCGTCCGATTATCGTGACGCTGTTGACGTCAAATTCCCCTCGCGAACTCTTCTACACATCACCCAGGTGCCCTCAGACGCCCCTCCTACGACATCAGATGTCATGACCTATGACTCAAGCGTCTGATGATGGTATAGACACTCATCGCTTATCAAAGAAGCGACCGACGTCATTGTTTCTCATTGTGATGTGATGTCCATTAATAGCCAGATACATGATTCCTAACACAGTGACGTCGGTCAAACGCGTCCTCGGGGACAAGGACGTAATCCATCGTGGTCCTGCCCCACAGGTCATCTCTCAAGCCCAATGGGACTTTCTTCTCTGAATGGTTCCGGGCTTCTAATGTAGGGTAATGGAGTGCTGAAGAGATAATGAAATGGGAAAACCCTCAGAGTTGAAGGATGAAGATATGCTTCATGGGGCTAAGAATCACCGGGACTGGGTACTCAAAGACACTGTAGAACATTGCCATGAAAATAACAGCACAGCCAAAGTTGTAGTGCTTCAAAACGCCTGTCGGTGCTTCCCACTCTTTCCTCAAGATCGAAGTGAGCACCTTCTGTCAAGACCGTAGACGCATACCTAACCAAGGGCAATTCCCAACTTCCTAGGTAAATAACATGGCAAATCCTCTGTTTCAAACTTCATTTGGCCCTCTCGATGTACTATTAACTGGGCGATGATGCGCTCCGAAGACTCTGTATTCACCATACGACTTCCATGGCCGTGGCTATACTCCTAGCCCAGAGGAATCACGCGGCTTCGTGTGAAGACAAGATCGGATCATAGCACGATTCTGGCAACGATGCAAGATAATCTTGAGTCAATGCTTCCGACATGGTTTCTCGGGTCTTTATACCATGATCTTTGCCAATACAACGATTCCTGCGCTTGATACGCACTTCTCTACGGTTCAAGGGCTTTACCTACAGTGTCTTGATAGGTCCTTACACCTAGATCCAAATCCCTCCAATACCGGCAAGCTCGCATCAACTTACAGTTCCATCTGAACCAAGGCGGACCTCTTCCTCCTAGTCAGCCATGATCTTGTGTTGGTCGAGCAGGCGTCGCTCAAAGTAACTGCTGACTTGAGCTTACAGGTCTTGTCACGGATACGCCATTAGGCTTTGATCGAAACTACCTGTAACGACACCCGATACCACTCTTGGAATCATGTCAGAAACATGGCAGACCTCTTCTACGAGGCTACGTATGGAGAAGAAGTAATAAGCCGATATACAGACGACACTTGCGACCACCCCGACATCCTTGTGTTCGATAACGAACTCCCCCCAAATTCCACCTGCTCTACGCCAGACTGATCTCGAACGTTCCCTGGGAATCCTTCTTTCCCACGGAGTAAAGATAGAAAGCTCATGAACCACATCTGAAGGTTTATCTATGCCGCCTAGGCTTTGGTCGCGACAGCCGCTTAAAGTTCGAGAAGACATGAACAAGACGACTTCTGTCGTTCACATGGACCTGACCACGACATCAAATCCAGAGAGGATTCCGACTATTGCTGCGCACTGCTCGCAACGTGAGCGGTCTTAACTGCTGGCAGCCAGTCAGTTTTGACTGCTGAACTCTTTTACCTGATGATCTGCCATATATTTACCAAAAAGACTTATCTCTTGGAAAGTATCCATCGTCTTTCCAAACCGCACCGCTTTCTCTCTACCGGTTATTATGTGCTACATCTTGTAAAAATTGGCTTCATTCTTGCTTTTACTAAGTTTGAGAGATGGAACAAGCATCAATACAGCGTATAAAGGCCGCTAGCCTGGCATCGAGAGTCTCATGCGCGTCGGAGGCTTCAAATTCTGATTCTGAGCCAGATATAAAAGCCCTTCTTTGCATCTTTCGAGTCTCCAGTCACCTTCTCATCTGTCCGACTCTCCATCCAGACCAATTAGCACTTCCTTGATACTTGGTTCATTCTTGCTATCATCCCTCTTCTATCGTTTATCAACAACGGTCAAGCAAACAATAATCAAGCTCTGTGCCTCCGACATTGGCCCTTACACCTCAATCACCCCAACGACCACACATACACTAGCATTATGCCTTCCCCTACCAACAGCTTTGTTGATCGAGGCTCCGTCTACAGGACTCCGGCTCCTCTGGATCTGGGCCAGCTTCTCGAGGAGGTGCTTCGTAATGCGAAGTCCAGGCATGCTCCTACCTTGGCTCAACCCTTGGCCGAGGAATCACTTAGCGAGACAGTCAACGATGCAGCTTCATCTGTCTCCAGTCAGACGATCCCGCCCCGGGCCGTGGCATCACTCAGCGAGGAGGTTCAAGAGATGGGTTCTTCCACTCGGGCGATGCAACCTCGGACCATGGAACCAATTAGCGAGGCGGTCAACGGGACAGCTTCAACTTCCTTAAGCCAGATGATCCAGGCTCTAGCTAGGGAGTCAGTTACTGCACTCAGCGAGGAACTCCATGAAGCACTTTCGTTCAATCATGTGTCTTATGACTACTCAAGAGTCCCTGCCTCCCTCAACACCCAACGAGGACATTTGGCCGCTGAGAGCCACACTCCGAAGCCACTGAAAGTTGTCGTCATGGGTACCCGCAATACGGTTCTTTTAGACCATTCCGGTTCAACTGTTTTGAAACTACACAGGGGCCTTGGTAAAGATACCTCGTCGGCTGAAGCATCTACACATGTTCTGGTCGCAAAGAAGTTTAAGGATTGGGGATGCGAAGTACGTGTACCACAGTACTATGGCCCCCTCGGCAGGGACAATTTCAGGTACTGCAGTCCCAATGACAGGTGTAAGCTCCCAGAAAGTGGTAACTGCTTCGAAAGAATCCCCCCGGTGTCCGACTACGCTCGACACCTTCTCATTCAAAAGTTTTGTCCAGAGCAGTTTCGTCAAGCCGCCAAGCAAAGCCCCACGAACAAGAACTGTCTCACTCACATATACCTTGGCAGCCATGACCGCACAGCTCAGGAGTGGAAAACTGCAAGGAACCCAAGGGAATTCAGCCTCCACAACTTCGAACTTCACTACAATGACATGACTCAGTTGCTCATGGATACACAAAAGATGGCACGGGATATGGGTGCCGCCCTTGCCATTATGCACTGGGCAGCTCTAACAGACGCCCGTGGTGTCGAATTCGTCCTGGGCAGTACTGCAGACAACAAGAATCCTCTGTGGCTCATGGACTTTGATGAGGTTCAGCCCATCACCAAGGACATGGAGGGTGTGTCGAAGGCGTACGAGGCTTATAAGAGCACCGCTCCATACTTCCCACGATCGGGCACAGACTATTATACGGCCAAGTTGAACTTTAGAGACTTCAAAGAACACTATCTGGGCATGTCTAGTTGCATCTTGTACTACGAACCGCCCTCTGTCAAGATCCTACCCAAGAAGTTTATGGAGCTTGTCGCCCGGGGGTCTTGGTCTGTCTGTGGAGGTTTTTTGGGAGGGAAACAGGATTTTACTGCATGGGTTGGAAAAGAGTCGCGATCTGGCTCGGAGATGGTCGGCAATTGTTGCTCTTCTTGCTTATTGGCACATCTCCTCTGAGATAATGGCTGGCGATGGAAAGAGTGCATGTTCGAGGTAGCTTGGCGAGCAAGCACTAGTAGCTACTCAAACGTTGAGATTCTATATCGTTTCTATTGAATTTATCTGGAATGATTGAGTCTAAGTATGTTCTGCATGCGGCGTGTTGATGTACAAAGTTGGCGACTTGATCCCACTCGGAAGTAAGAGAATAAATTGTCGCTTATCGTCTTGATGAATATTCAGTCAATCAATAATCCTGATACCAGGAATTCGACCGATGCGGGTTTAGTAAACGTAGCACCCAAGTGAGACATACACCTGCAGGTTGATCGAGGCGAGCCCAGGCTCGGGCATTCAATGAAACACGGTGTATCCCTTGTCTGTCTCACAGCCATACACCGCTTTACGTATTCATCATTCTCTTCCAAGTATTTAGAAACAATTATAGCGATCGAAACATGTCGCCACCATTCTTCGCCAGCTTGTGCGCATCAGCGGCAATTCGGCGACTCGGGAGGCGGGAACATGGGATTCCTTGTTGACGACGCTCGGCAAATGCTGGTTATATTAACAGTTCACAGAAAAAAGACACTAATGCACGAGTGTTCATGGGTTGCCAATTCTTGATTGAATTCTATGTCTAAGTGGTTGCAGATGCACCGTTTATGCAGGTATGCTTGTTCAAGCTTGCGCGCGTGTATATACAAGTTGCGCGTCCATTCCCGCTCTGGGGTATTAGTCGTTAATGAATGTCGTGGATGTCGTTGATCATATCCGTCCCGTCGTCACGGTTTAGTGTAGTCGCTCGTGAAAAGTTGCTGAAATCCCAAATCATATGCAGTGATTAAAAAAGTTGTCCGCCAAAAAGTCGTCAAGAAGGGAAGAAGAAGATCCATTTACTGAAGAGATGGGCGAGGCTGCTCACAGCACAGCTGAAATCTCCTTGACAGGGACCTTGAAAGCACTCTTGGGCTGGCACTGAACCTCGCGCTGGTAAAAGGTGTTTCCGGCAGCGGGCTTGGTGGCCGACTCAACACAGTCGAGCTTGGCCTTTGTGTCGCCCTTGGCCTCGAACCAACCGCCCTCCTTGATGCAGCTCCAGTGCTGCTTGACGCTGAGCTTTCGCGACTTGTGGTGGTAGGTGAAGGAGGCTGTATCGCCCTTGAGGGGAACTTCGCAGTTGTAGTCGATGTTGCCAAAGAAGAAGTTGTCGGGGTGGGTAGACTTGGCAGAGCACTTGGACTTGTAGTTGAGGACAGGGTTCTCCAGAGTGAAGCTCACGGTGGCAGCGGCCGTCTCCTTTGCGTTTGTGTCCTTCTTGGTCCAGGTGGCGCGGTAGTTGAAGTCGCGGACGGTCCATTCGGTGACCTTTCCGCCCTTGGCCATGCAGGACTCGCTGGTACGGGGGCTGAGGTTGGCGGTGGGAAGGGCCATGGCCGAGGTGGCGAGGAGGAGAGTAGTGAGGAATTGCATCTTGGCTTTTGGTGATGAGGTAGGTGTAAGTGGGAGAAGTGGTGAGAAGTGGTGAGTGAGAAGAGGAGGCTGGTTATTTAAGTGCCGTAAGAGTCGTGGTTGAGCGGGGTTGCTGAGAGTGGAATGGTGATGATGATCTTTTGTCTTGGACAGAAGGTGACGTTTTGTGATGGTGGTGGTGGTTGTGAAGAGTGTGTTGGTGATGAATCCTGCTCAAGATGAGAGCGGCGTCTCCCTTCTTTATAGACCAATTCCGACCTGATTGATAGCGTCCCAGGCAGCCTCATGGTCCATTCACAGCATTCTTCAAGTGCGGCACGAGAATGTTGGATGGACTCTCTCAAGCTTGTCCAGTGACGTAGCACACATCTCGTATTCCCGCAATCCTGGGCCCAGGTCTCAGCGCGACACAGAGCTGCTTTACGTATTTCCCAAAATAGCAAAGCAAAGGTTATCAACTTATTGCACCAAAGAGGACTAGACAAGGGTTTGCATGTTGCAACGAGGTCCAGAACATGGCGGTTCTTTGCCATCAGCTTGGTGGTAATTAGTGGCACAAGTTTGGGCGAAGCCTACAGTTCTTCTATGCTCAATTGACACTGTAGAAACGGTCTGGAATTCCATCACGAATAGCGAATAATTGGCCTGGAGAACATGCGTTTCAGTGGACAGGCCCATCACTCAACAGTCACCAAGCTGAACCGATCCACACTGTAAACTGTAAGGGCTTTTCTCACAAAGCCCACCTAGGCAGACTACGCAGTCCTTTCACTGCAATATTCTTGGCCATTCTTCAGGCCCAACAGATAGCGGGTCTTACTATTTTCCCCTCTATGCACGGACTAATGCCTCCAAGCCGTTATGTTTGCGCCTCGCCATGAGCAGCTCGTGGTTGGTGATAGGCCTCGCCAACGCATCAGCTCAAGCCTCCTCCCACAAGTTTCGCACCCACTCAACAGCTCGGCGACACCATCGACTATCGACGGTGAAGTGGATCAACCTGAAAACCCCCCCAGGCCCGTCTCCCGCTCCCCACAAAGCATCCGAGCGGTCCCTGGCGGGTGATCAATCCAAAACGGGACGTGGAGGATCGTCAACGAGCTGGCACCGACGAGAATCGGCCGACGTTTGCGTCCAGATCACTGAGCAATTGCGCAGTCTGGGGATAGACGAGATTCGCAATCTGGAGGAGATGGAATCACCTGCTTTGACGGTCGCGGTTCTAGCATCGCCACCATGTCGGTCAAGAGGGAATGGAAAACATACGAACAAAGAAGCCCTGTGTGATGCCGCAGAGCAGCACAGCGCAGTAAGAAATTGATGGACATGCACAACATGGCCAGCTACTCATGCAAGCAAGTCAAAAAAGCCTACCGCCTGTGCCGTTTTCTCACCAAGGCACACATACAACGTAGCACCACAGGCAGCCCCGTGGTCAAGTCACGACCCTGCCCTGGCATCGATATTGGCGGGGCACGGAAGAAGCCTCAAGGAATATTGACGAGGCTGGGCCGGGGACTTCTATGCAGCTGTGGATGTTGCGCTATGCCCGCGCTTCTCAAACTGATCCCGGGCCTAGCTGGTGATCTATATTGAGCGATCGACAAGTCCATTGCTTCGCATAAACGAGGGGGGAAACGAACCATGTCCGTTACCCACAAACCTCTCTCTGAACGTCGATCGAGTTCAGCTTCCCTTTTGTTTCCCCCATTTCGACGTCATGCGTCGGGGTCGACCGAGCCTGGACCCAAAGTCTGCAGGGCCCATCGAATGGGAGGTGGAGGCTGGTAACGTTTCTCTGATATACGAGACCTACATTAGGTGGCATCTCACGACATTGAGACACATGCTCGCTGAAGATTTTACCTAGTTTCTTCAACGTCGCCCAGGTTGGATCTTCAGCAAACGTCGTTTTCTTCATGAAAGCGGTCTGCGAGCGGCCGGCTACGCCCTACCATTGTGGTGTTGGGCGAAGGCATCGACCACCCAGTGGAGCTCTAGACTCTGTGTCGCCCTGGGAGCGGGCCTCTGCAGGGACCATCCCCGCCGTCTTTACGATGGCCTGCATCATCATGTTGCTAAACATGGCATCGGGCTAGCCGGGGGCTTGTCCGCAGCTAGGAACATTATCCGGAGTAACAGCCAAACGGTAATAGCGGAGTGTTTACGTTGTCGTGACATCGAATGCCGTCCCGCAAGACGTCCTTGCTGTCAATCGTTACCCAAACCGCCGCCTGCCTCGGCGCCGGGCGGAGTTTCAAGGTCTTTATTGTCCTCATGTGGATATCTCACCTGGCACGTTCCGGGCTCTCCACCGATAACGGAATCGATCGGCCTATGCTTTATCCCGCTGCTGACGCAGGTCAGACTCTTTCTCTGTGCAACGACGCCTTTGTGCGATAGCAGACCGAGAGGCAGGTACCCGGCGGTGACTGACGTTGAACGCCACGTGTGGTGGACAAGCCAGTGGCGCCAGCATCAACACGCACGCGTATCGGTGTGTAGGTTGCACATGACGCCCATAGACAATGCTATCTTTACCCTCACCGACCGTGATTATCGATCTTTGGGATCATTGACCGAATTTTTGCCTTATACAAGCTCTCTCCATATGCTGTACACGTTCGTCACGCCGTGTTTCGGATTGCACCTCTAAACAATGTGCAAGCTCTTTAAGGTAGGGCATCTGATGGTCTGGTGTTGACTTTGCCTTCAACTGGGTGTTGCTGGGTTACTTTGCTGTGATTGTTCCTGCAATACCAGGACCTTTTCGAGATGTTACGTTGAACCTTTGCCTTGTCCCATTGGAGACATGTCTCGCTTCGGAGATATGACCGAGGGCACAATGTTTACGCCTCGAAACACTTGTTTCTTGGTACTCTGTCTTTGCAGTTGTCAGCATACACGATACAACGGATGGTTTTCCGAGTGGTAAGGACTCGTTTAAATTGTGTCACCAACACGCCAGTCGACACATTTGTGCCTCTTTTCTCGATTCTCCGAGTTGCCACGTGGGTGAAGCGAGCCATATTTGGACTTAGAAAGCCGTCCAAAGTCATTCCAGACCGTAGCAGGATACGGTGGTGAGACACAAACAGCGCCGGTCGACGATGGTGGCAGTAAGGACTCGAATATGTTGAAATATACGAGAAAACGTACGGACTTTATCACGCGCCATTTCACCACCGATGACCAGGTGTATCACTCAATGGATAATCAAGCATCTGGCTCTTCTCATCAGCCTATAGTCTTCTAAACGTAGAGCGTTTACTTGAATACCTCATTCTAGGCAGCCTATTAATCCACTCAACTTTCGATTCTGCCCAGCTTCTGACTTCAGTGGCGTTATATTAGTAGTGAGAAATCAGATTTATCGCTTGAAGACGCAATTATAAGTAGGATAAGCCCTATACCTTCAGAAGCTGGTTGATCAAGGACGGGCGCTCAGTTGCTTGGCGCCGAACTGTATCTCGCAAATTATTCAATATCTTATTCTTCGTAGTGGTTCATTCAGGACCGTCCCCAGCTTGTTTCATTTCAAAGTTCCGACTATATTCACTCTATGACTGTAAACGAGTTTGAAGACTGAGGTGCTGTCCCTCTCAGACCCAGGAAGCCAAGAAACACTGGGACAAAGACCCTGTTCCTAGTACAGATCTCCCGAGCCCAGTCTACTATAGCATACTTCTATAACAGCGAGATTGTTTGCACGTCAACGGAGTCCAGCGAAGAGGCGTCGAGAGAAGTAAGCTCGGTTTTGGAAGAGTGATTATGATTTCATGATTTGATGCCGCATATTTGTTATCTGGCTATGATCCTCAGGTAAAATCAGTGGATTTCCAAGCGTAGTCACGTCATGTTGCCTGACTGTAACACAGGGTGGTTCAAAGTGGGGAGTGCTGCTTCGTATTCTCCGCACTTCAACATATTCACGTCATTCATTCAAACGCCAGTATCAACGTACTTCATGCAACGGCTCAACCTAATTCGACCTCGGTTATTCACTTGCTCGAGACTCCCAATATCTAACAATTGGACAACCAGGGGCATCATGACAAACGTTGATACATCACTTCCACCAGAGCCCTCAGGCGCCGCGGCAGAGTTCGCTGCTCGCCATTCAGAAGAGCACCCATTGAAGCTCTACGGCGGCTGGTTCTGTCCATTTGTCCAGCGATCATGGATCACTCTTCACGAGAAGAACGTGCCTCATCAGTACATCGAGATCAATCCGTACCAGAAAGAGGCTTCTTTCCTCGCCTTGAATCCTCGCGGACTTGTTCCAACGCTGGCTGTACCCATTGACGTCAAGGGCAAGGAACAGAAGCCCCTGTATGAGAGCAACATTGTCTGCGAGTACCTCGATGAAGCATATGCGGATGAGTCCACCTACGGCCCCCGATTACTTCCTTCTGATCCGTACGAGAGGGCGCGATGCCGGCTTTGGATTGACCATATCAGCTCACGAATTATTCCCGGGTTCTACAAGCTCCTTCAGCACACTCCTGACAAGGCCTACAGCCTCGACCAGGCGCGAGAGGAGCTCCAGAACCACATCAAAACTTTGGTCAAGGAAATGGACGCCAATGGCCCGTGGTTTTTGGGTGATAACATCAGTCTCGTGGATATCTGCTTGGCACCGTGGGCAAAGCGTCTGTTCTTAATTGACCACTACAAGGATGGCGGGCATGGGATCCCTCAGCCTGGCGGCGGCGAGGATGAAGGCATCTGGACGAGGTGGAGGAAGTGGAGTGATGCTACTCTTGATCGGAAGAGCGTTAAAGAGACCTGGAGCGCGGATGAGCGATACATTATTGCGTATAAGCGATACGCTGAGGATACTACCAACTCTCTCGTTGGACAGGCGACGAGGAAGGGCGAGAAACTCCCGTAGGCTGGGGCGATAAAGTCAAAGGCGGGCCAATGGATGCGATAGTACTCTACTTACTAGAAATACACTGCAAATTGATCCTTGAAATCAACATTAATGAGATTGAGCCTGCATTGGTCCAGACATTGTAGGATAGGAAGGAAGGCCAAGAAATATTGACACTGTGTTTTGCGCGACCAAATGGGCTAGGATACAGTGCCGGGTTTTTAGAAAGACAGTACGATCCGATCACGGGTTTCGATTATTTCGACGCCAGTTGACGTCTTCTTCCTTACTCAACTACATACGCCCAGCAGCCCCAAACACAATGTCCGATCCCAGTTCATCGCGGTTCACGCCGCAAAACAAGACGACGCATGAGCGGCTGTCGACAAATACCGTCGGCCTTGTCGCGCTCTCCGATTACCGCAAACGTCGCGCCGAGGTCGTCGAGCAACAGGAGCGCGAAGCCCGCGAGGCCGCGTACTCAGGCACGTCCACACCGGATCGCTCCCTGACAGGCACTCCTGACAACGCTGGCAGTGACACGGGAAGCGGCGCGCGACCCCTGAAGAAGCAGAAGAAGAAGAAGCAGGGAAAGAAACTTCTTTCGTTCGATGACGAGGAGGGCGACCAAGATGACGGAGGGTCATCCAAGCCGACACCAAAGACTAAGAAGAGCACCGTGGCCGATACCGAAGGGAGCGAAAGCGATGCGAAATCCAAGTTCAAGGCGAATGCTTCGGTAAGCATCGTGCCCAAGGCCATGACCAAATCCGCATTGCGCAAGGAGGCCGCCCAACGCGAGGCCCTCCGTGTCGAGTTTCTCGCCATACAAGAAGCGGTAAAGGCGACCGAAATTGCGATACCCTTTGTCTTCTACGACGGCTCCAACATTCCCGGGGGAACTGTTCGAGTCAAGAAGGGCGACTATGTGTGGGTGTTCCTAGACTATAGCCGCAAGGTTGGCGCCGAACTGGGAGTGGGAGAAAAGGCAAACGCTCGGAGGGAATGGGCACGAGTTGGTGTTGACGATTTGATGCTGGTCCGTGGAACGGTCATCATACCTCACGTAAGTTGGGCCCTGACCATGGCGTTCTCACAGCTTCTAACTTGTCTAGCATTATGACTTCTACTTCTTTGCTATGAACAAGAATCTAGGCCCCGGCGGCCAACGTGTGTTTGACTACAGCGCTGAAGTCCCCCGAAAGCCCGAAGCGACTGCCGACGCGAACCCCAGCGATCCTATCGTCACTCCCGCCCCCAAGGCACTCCCCGACGTCAGCACCCTCGAGGGCGCTTCTGACGACCCGACTCTCACCAAGGTTGTTGACCGAAGGTGGTATGAGAAGAACAAACACATCTATCCGGCGAGTATGTGGCAGGATTTTGACCCAGAGAAGGACTACGCAACGGACGTGCGGAAAGATGCTGGTGGGAACACCTTTTTCTTCTCGAGGTGAAGTGACCGGGTTGTGCCACAATATTATCGGCAGTGGCTCGAAGCGGGCAGTGTTGGTATGGTATATCGACGGGTTATGCACCGATGGATCACGTATCGAGTATAGTCGAGAATCCTGAAAGGAATTCGAGCGAGGATCCAACCGACTTCAACCAAAGAGCATCCAAACGGCCCAGCAAGCGCCTGCGAGCACCCACCATCCAGGCCAAAAGAGCATCAGGAAGACCATGTTGCCGCTTCCGAGAATAAATACGGCGAATTCGTACCAGACCTTCTTCCGCAGTCTCTGGATACTCTTCGAGTTCCATGCGGCGAGGACGGCTCGACTTGACATGTTGAAGCTGTGGAAAGCACTGAACTTTGTTGCAACATAGGCCTTTAGGGCCACAATCTTGCTCGCATAGGCGACAACGGCGAAGGTGATGCTCGCGAGAAGCCACGCACGGAGGCAGAGGAAGATGGAAACTGAGCTGAGGAGGCTCTGGAATCGGAGAGCAATCTCGAGAGCGGGACCGAGCAATCTAACAATATCGGAGCGGGGATGAGCAGAAACGCTCAGCTCCACTCTGGAAGCTGTTAGAAGGGTTGCCTTGTCCATGGTTGCGAGGAGTGAACGGAGGATCAATCTGGAAGAGGCTGGAAGAAGCAGGTATTGAACCAGTCCAGAGAGAAGAACAAAGAATGAGAGAGAATGTTTCTTGACCCCTCATGCGAACCCCCACCAGAAGCATTATCGAGAGGTATTTGGTGTTTATATCTCAACTCGCCTCTGGCTATTTACCCCCACCCTGCCCGCATCTTCTCCTCTCCATATAGTTTTCGCCCAACTTCCGAGCGCCAAACGCGAATCGATCGCGTCCGAAATAGTCATGAATCGAGTTGCTACGTGCACATTTCAGTTCTGTCACACTCGACTCGCCGAGAAGAGCCTTTGAGACTCCCATGGTCCCGCTCCAGAACCCCTCATCTCGTCCCGAAGCGAGTTCCACAAGGTGACCCACGCCGACACGTGGGGCCGCTGATTCGCTGCTTGGGGTGGCTTCTCTGGACGAGATACATGACCGGACGCGGGATAATCGGCTGGAGCGCGGTTGATCTGTGGGCGTGGGGAGGGTTGAGCAGGCGCTTGCTTGGGCACGAGATCACCCGATCCAGAGTCTGGAGAAACCCCGAGTTGTCAGACGCGGACACACGTGGGAGCAATGGATTCCTTCGAGAAGCGAGAGCACTATAAAGTTTAAAGGATGTGTTGTGTTTGCATGTGGAAACAGTTTGGGCCATGGTACTTCAACGCTATAGACGGGAGCCAAAGCCCAATGGTCGACTCCACGTGGTGGCCGGGCCGCCTTGGTTCGTCCAGGGTCCGTCGACGCGAAAACTACCGGGAGTGTGCTGATCTTACACATGGGATGCCGGGCGGTCATCTTCGGTGTTCCGGCATGTCGCTGTCGGCTATCGTGGCCGGAGGGCGGCCCCGAGATTATTGAGTGGCGGCGTTTGTGGCTTTGCCTCCGGAAACCATAGTCTTTTTTTACGAACCAAACCTTGTGCTCTTTCATGTGACATTTCGTTGCAAAGAATCTGGGGTTTTCTGTGTATTCAAGTAACACTGCTCATCTGAGCATTGGGGGGGGGGGG